>CM069157.1:2979338-3091838 GCA_035221665.1 Okamejei kenojei
ATGTGATACATTTTCTATAAAATAAAACATAAATTTGTTGTAAAATGATGAAAATATAGTCCCAAATGTTTACTTTGGATCATAGTTTCGCAAGATAACCTGAGCAAACAAAGTAAATTGTGGAGGCTGGCATGTAACGTACGTGCAGCCTGAGGAAGGTACATTATGATGTTTAATAGACCACTTGGACCAGACTCAAGGATGGAAAAGGTTTATACGTATAAGGGTCAGCAGTAACTTGCCAGATTCCTACATGTACGGAAATTCCTAGATTCTGAGCGTAAAAGTTTAGTAGCATTCCCCCCCCCTCACTCGACTGCAAAGGACATTATATTCAAAGTAAAATCTGCATCTCATGCTGCCTCAACAAGACCACACATAATCCAATTGACTGAGTTGCACCTGGCCATTCCCCCTTCAACCTTGGCAAAAGGTACAGAAGTGAGAAACGCACTCCTCTAAGCACGGGACAGTGCTGTTATTAGGCAACTAATATCTTCCACAAGATGAACTACTATCTACCTCATTGGTGACCCTCGTAATATCCTTGATCGGGTACTTTGCAGCTTCAAGACTAAATGTATCCCTTATCAATGTATACACTGTAAATGGCGGCTCATCCAACTCAGTAATCCCGTACCTGCCTTCGCTTCCATACCCCTCTCTGATCCCCCTTAGCCACAAGGGCCACATCTAACTCCGTCCTAAATATACCAATGAACAGGCCTCAACTACCACTCTGTTGGCAGAGATTTTCCAGAGATCTCACCACACTCAGCGTGAAAAAAGTCTTCCTCTCTCGGTCTTAAAGGATTTCCCCCTTATCCTTAACTGTGACCTCCTTGTCCTGTACTTCCCCAACCTCGAACAATCCTTCCTGCAGCTAGCCTGTCCAACCCTTTAAGAATTTTGTAATTTCTATAAGATCCCCCTCGTCAATCTCTAAATTCTAGAGAGTCTAAACCGAGTTCTATCCAGTCTTCTTCATAAACATCCCTGACATCCCAGGAATCATCTGGTGAACTTCTCTGCACTCCCTCTAGGCAATAATGTCACTTCCTCAGATTTGATAACCAAAACTGTATGCAATAACTCCATGTGTGGTCTCACCAAGACCCTGTACAACTGTATAAGAACCCACCCGCTTCCTAAACTCAATCCTTTGCTATGAACGCTAACATACCAGTGCGCTTTTTTTCACTGCCCTGCTGTTCTGGCTGCACCGCATGCCTACTATCATGACTGGTGTACATGACCACCAGGGTCTCTCGCTGCATCTCCCCTTTTCCTAATCCGTCCACCATTTAGATAATAGTCTGGCTTTCCTGTTTTTCGCCCACAAGTGAATAACCCACATTTATCCACATTATACTGCATCCTCACAATATATCCTCATTATACTGCATCTGCCAACAATTGGCACTCACCCACCTATCCAAGTCACCTGCAGTCTCTATCATCCTCCTCCACAGCTAACACTGCCCCCCACCTAGTGTCAATCCGCAAACTTGTGATATTGCATTCAATTCCCTCATCCAGATCAAAGAATATAATTGTAAATAGCTGGGTCCCGCTCTGAGTCCCTGCGGTACCCCACTTTCAACTGCCTGCCATTCTGAAAAGCCCCTTTTACTCCTACTCTTTGCTTCCTGTTTTGCCAGCCATTATTCTATCCACATCATACTGAACCCTAAAGCCGTAAGCTTTAAGTTTGTATACAAATCTCTTATGTGGGACCTTGTCGAAAGCCTTCTGGAAGTCACATAGTTACCACATCCAGGGGTTCTCCTTATCCACCAACTAGTTACATTCTCGAAAAATTCCACAAGATTCGTCAGACCTGATTTACCTTTCGTAACCACCGGCTGACTTTGTCCCAATGATTTCACCATTTTCCAATGCGCTGTTATCCCATCTTTAAAACTGACTCTAACAGTTTCCCACTAACCGATGTTAGACAACTGGTCTGGTATTTCCCCTTTTCTCTCTCCCTCCCTTCTTAAAAAGAGGGGTTACTTTGCTAACCCGCCAATCCTCCTCAGGAACTACTTCAAATCTAAACAGTTTTGAAAGATTAGCCCAATTCCCCCAAAAAAAAAATCCACTATTCCTGACTACTTCCTTCAGTACTCTTGATGCTCCTAACTGCCCTGGGGATTTTCGCCTTAATTCTATTCAATTTACCCCAACACCACATCCCGACTAACCTGGTTTCACTCAATTCCTCCTTTGACCCGCTCCCCCTGCTATTTCCGGCAGATTTTTTAATCGTCCTTCCAGTGAAGACGGAACCAAAGTAGTTATTCAATGGTCCCTGCCATATCCTTGTTCCCCATGATCAACTCACCTGTTTCTGACTGCACGGGACCTACATTTGTTTTAACTAATTTCTTTCTCTTCACATATCTATAAAAACTTTTGCACCTCCACTGGCAGCTCATTCTATACACCCACCACCCTTTGTGTAAAAAAAGGTACCACTCAGGTTCCGATTAAATCTTTCCCCCTCACCTTAAACTCTTGCATTTGTTCCTCGTTTCATATTGCGACATAAACATATTGTTTCAGGTTTCAAGAATTCCAAATTGCAACATTTTGACAATAGAAAGAGTATAACTGAAATGCAGAGATCACATTTTATTAATACAAATCTAATTTTCTCAATTAGATAAACCAGCAATTTTTCGTAGCAAAAAATATTCTGTAACAAAGATGGGTAGCAATTAATGCAACGTAAACCATCCAATCCTATTTTATGAAGTGCTTTTATATAATAGTTTTATATTTAAAAATACATTAAATAGAGATTGTAAAAACTTTCCTTGTAAGAGACAGCATTACATTCAATGCTTTCACAGTGGTTTGAACGCAATAATACAGCTCGTTGCTGGGGATCGAAGCCCAGAAACCATTTTTCTCCCCATCAATTCATGTCTTCTAAATGCAATGACATAAATAGTGCTGTATTGTCAACTTCCTTCATTACACAGGAATGTGATGTAGGTTTTAAAACCTACACGTGCATATTGTTCACAAGTCATAGTGCTAATAAACACCAATATTACGGAGTAATCAGGCATTGACCAGTGTTCTTTTGGTGTGATTCCCATTTGTCTTTCCTGGTTATGGCCGGGATGCTTCTTGCCCATCTTGATGATGGTTCGGTACAGGCGATGGATCAGTTTAATGGCTGACAGGCGTTGCCATGCACAGGATACATCAAGGTTTTTAAAGTGCTCCTTGCACTGATGGGATAACTACCACTACGCACACGTTTTTCTTTGTCGACGTTTCTGACTCTACACTTGGTTCAACAAATGGTGTTGCGTATTCTGGTTCCTGGTTGGGAAACGGTTCAGCGTATTCATGGTTCTTCCCTGAAAATGGAACGTCGTAGTGATTCGCAACGAGCGGTACGGTGTAGCCATCATCCATTGGCGGCTTGAACGTTGATGCGGCTTTTTGGGCTGCAATGCCGCCTTGAATGATGTCAGGTTCTGCATAGTCTAACGGAACAGAGAGTGGTTACGTTAAACAAATACGCACAGCATTTGCGCATTAGTCTACAACAGTGAATCGCAAGTGACAAACATTAGGCCCATGGCATTCAAGCAGAGATTCAAGTCTTCACCAAACTGACAGGGTCGAGTGTGACTAATGGACTAAGTTCTAGGTGGCAGAATGAGGGCATTCGGCCCATTCGAGAGTCTCCGTTCTGCCAGTCAAACATGGCTGACTATCTTCCCTTTCAAACCTCATTCTCCAGCCTGGCCTCTCCCCATACCCTTCGACACCCTACTGAATCAAAAACCTGTCAATCTCAGCTTTACAAAGATACCCAACTTTGCCTCATGGATCTGTGGCAATCGAATGTTCTCAGATTCACGTCACTCTCTAAAGAACTTCCTCCTCATCTCCTTTCTAAAGGTACGTTTTTTTATTCTGAGAAAGAGGTATGACCAGTCTGAAGCATCATTTCAGAAAGCTGATGTTCTGTGCTTTAAAATAAACAGATAATGCCTGTTCCTGAATTACTTTGTTGGTTTGTTTATTTGTTCACAGGATGTGGATGTTACTTTCAGGTTTGGCATTAGCTATCCATCCTAAATTTGACACAAGGGGGCAATTTTTAATTAACTATGACACTAGGTCTGGATCTCATTTAGGCCAAAGGACAGTAGTTTTCCTGGTGTACCAGATTAGTTTTTACAACAATCCTGTGGTTTTGCAGACATCATTTGATATCTTAAATTTCAGATTTATTTAATAACTTGAATTGAACTACTCAAGCTTTTTTGCCTAATTCTGCTCTTAGGCAAGTCATAGCCATGGTCTTATGGATAGGTGACGTTTTGGGTCGGGACCCTTCTGCAGGCAAGGTTGGGGGGAGAGAAAACTAGAAGAGTGGAAGGGCAAAACAAGCATGGCAGGTCATGATAAAATTCAAAGTTACTTTCACCTCTGTCTGCCACAGCTCCAGTTGAAAAGAAAATCTGACCTAATTAGTTGCAAGCTGGAAGGATAATATCCCAGCTATGGTCCAATAAACTAGGAGGCTCAACATTGTTTGGGGTTTGAAGAATTCCAATGCGATGCTTCAGTTTAGTTGAGTTTAGACATACAGCGCGGAAACAGGCCCTTCGGCCCACGGAGTCCACACCGACCAGCGATCCTCGAAACACTAACACTATCCTACACACTAGGGACAATTTTACAACTTACCAAAGCCAATCAACCTACAAACCTGCATGTCCTTGGAGTGTGGGAGGAAACCAGAGCACCTGGAGAAAACCCACATGGTCACAGGGAGAACGTACAAACTCCATACGGACAGCACCCGTAGCAAGGGCCGACCTCAGGGAGGGTGAAGCCCATAATGGCCCATTGTTGGCTGGGGAAGGTGTGATAACAAGAGGGACACAAGAATGCAACTTAAATCCCCACTGCTCTGCTCTGGCTTCAACTACTGTTTTACTTTATAATTAGTGACATAGGAGACGGCCATTTGGCCCATCACTTCCAGCTGGATTTGTGACCATTATAAATAAACCCAATACTATGACCACCATAACACTTTATCCCAGGAATGATTGCAATTATTGTTGCAATTCAGCATTAATCCCCACATTCGGAAGCATTGGGGAAGAGTCAAGAATGTTCATTTGTCATATGTAACAAAATGGAACAATGAAATCCGAAGAATGGCCTCGATCCAAAACGTCACCTGTTCCTTCTCTCCAGAGATGCTGTCTGACCCGCTGAGTTACAAAAGCATTTTGTGTATCTTCAACGAAACACAGTACTCAATAGATAACAATGTTCAAACAAAAAAATGGTTCAATAAGTAAAAAAAGCCAATATAGTGGAAAAAAAAGGGCCAAAAATCCCTAATTTAGTTTAGTTTATAAGTATCGAGTTTGAGTGAAAAGCATTGGTCTAGTCTAAAGTTACGATTGATGAATTAGTATTAAGTGATCAGAGTTAAGGTACATTACCTGACAAGGTGTTACCAGTGATACTCCTACAGGAGGGTACACAAAAGGCTGGAGAAACTCAGCGGGTGCAGCAGCATCTAAGGAACGAAGGAGATAGGCGATGTTTCGGGTCGAGACCCTTCTTCAGACTGCCCTCGATTTTCCAGCATCTGCAGTTCCTTCTTTAATACTCCTACAGGATCCCTCTTCACTGGTGTAAGTGATGGTATCTGATTCAGTCGGCTGAGGCCGACTCTGACACAGTTCTGCATTTTCACTCATTTATCACAAACTGAAGAGGAATCCTGTAGGAGTGAAAATCCACACCTCCAGATTCAGGGACAGTTTCTTCCCAGCTGTTATCAGGCAACTGAACCTACATCCTACCAACAACCAGACAGCGGTCCTGGGCAACTATCCACCTCTTTGGTGACCCTTGGACTATCCTTGTTCAGACTAAGCTGGCTTTACCTTGCGCTAAACGTTATTCCCTTATCATGTTTCTATAAATGGCTCGCTGTAATCATGTATTGTCTTTCCGCTGAATGGTTAGCACCTAACAAAAGCTTTTCACTGTACCTCGGTACACATGACAATGAACTAATCAGAAACTGAACTGTGCAATGAAAAGCATTAGTCTAGCCTAAAGTTACAATTGATGAATTAGTGTTTGAGTGATCAGGATGACAGGTAGCTACATTACCTGACAAGGTGTTGCCAGTGATACTCCTACAGGATCCCTCTTCACTGGTGTAAGTGATGATCTCCGATTCTGTCGGCTGAAGCTGACTCCTCTGACAGTTTTGCTTTTTCACCGATTCATCACAATCTGAAGATAGAGCAAAGTAACGTGTATACAGACTTGCTGGCCTGCCACCTTATGTTCAAACCAATGAATGATGCTTTAAAACTACTCCAGTGGCTGTGAAACACAAAGATGTCAAATGCACTGTACGGAGCTCAGTGTACGTGAGGAACAGCATCTCATCTTTCATCTGGGCTCTTTACAATCGGAGGCCGCAGGCTCAAATCAGGCCAGTGTTTCCATTCATTTGTACAATCATTGGGAATTTTTTTTAAATGGTCACGATTTTACACCACCTCTTTATTTTTCATTCCAGTGCCATGCAGAAATTAATGGTACTTAAACCTAGAAAATCCTTTAGAAGCCAACGACAAATTAGGACGTCTGTGTAATTCTCTGCCTCAGAGGGAGTTGGAGGCAGGTTCTCTGGATGCTTTCAAGAGAGAGCTAGATAGGGCTCTTAAAAATAGCGGAGACAGGGGATATGGGGAGAAGGCAGGAATGGGGTACTGATTCGGGATGATCAGCCATGATCATATTGAATGGCGGTGCTGGCTCGAAGGGCCGAATGACCTACTGCACCTATTGTCTATTGACATCTAGCATCTAACAAATCAGGGTGGCACGGTTTTGCGGCGATAGAGTTGCTGCCTTACAGTGCCAGAGACCCGAGTTCGATCCTGACTACGGGTGCTGTCTGTACGGAGTTTGTACGTTCTCCCTGTGACCTGCGTGGGTTTTCTCCGGGTGCTCTGGTTTCTTCCCACGCTCCAAAGACGTGCAGGTTTGTAGGTTAATTGGTTTGGTGTAAATGTAAAATCATTCCGTGTGTGTGTGTGTGTTGTGTGTGTGTGTGTGTGTGTGTGAGTGGTAATGTGCGGGGATCGCTGGTCAGAGTGGACTCGGGCTAAAGGGCCTGTTTCCGCGCTGTCTCCCTAAACTAATTGGGAGAGATTGACAAAATGTGTGAGGGAAGGGTCTACAGATTAAATTATCAAAAATTTGCCAATGTCTTTACACATGTCATTCACTTATAAATGTAACAATTTACCTTTTTGTGAAGAAGAGTGCATCCTTTTTCCGGATTTTCTGCATAGAATAAAATATCAATTAAAATATTTCTCACACCAAATAATATGTTTGACAAATTGATATTTGGAGTAATGGAAGACTGGTAAACCAAAATGGAATTCAGTTAATGTGTAGGAAGGAACTGCACATAGATACAAAAGCTGGAGTAACTCAGCGGGACAGGCAGCATCTCTGGTGAGAAGGAATGGGTGATGTTTCAGGTCGAGACCCTTCTTCAGACGGAGTCAGGGTGAAAGGAAACGAAAGATATAGATGGTGATTATATAGAGAAACAGAACAAATGAATAAAAGGTATGCAAAAAGAGTAACGATGATAAAGGAAAGGCCATTGTTAGCTGTGGCCTCGGTGAAAACGAGTTAGAGCAGGAGGAATCACAGAGGGGGAGCAGCAAGAGAGGATGTTGCAGAACTCTCGTCAGAGAACTTCAAAGTAGGATAGACACAAAAAGCTGGAGTAACTCAGCGGGTCAGAGAATTTTGCAGTGGAGCAGACAAAATGTGTAGGCAGGAAATTAAAATACATCCTCACAGTTCAGAGTTCATACACTAATAAACTGATCCAATTCAATTTCTTCTCATTCATTTACACAATGTCTCTGGTAAAATCAACGGCTATTACTGCTATAAATGCACTCAAAACGTTGGTGTGGAGTTGAGTCCTTGAATTATTCCAGCCTGCACAGTGAAGCTACTCTCAGTGTTAAAGTGGAGATCGAGTCCCAGTGACAATTAAGAATCACAAAACATTTCCAGATCAAAATCTGACCACAGTTTAAGACTTTGTTGGATGTTATTTTTCTGGTCTTACTGTTTAATTACTATACATTCTTTCATTAATGGCACAAATGGCAGCACAGTGGCACAGCGGTAGAGTTGCTGCCTTACAGCGCCAGAGACCCGGGTTTGATCCTGACTACGGGTGCTGTCTGTACGGAATTTGTATGTTCTTCCCATGACCTGCGTGGGTTTTATCCTGGTGCTCCAGTTTCCTCCCACACTCCAAAGACATGCAGGTTTGTGGGTTAATTGGCTTTTGTAAAATTGTGATTGTCCTTAGTGTGTAGGATAGTGTTTGTGTGCGGGGATCGCTGGTCGGCGCGGACTTGGTGGGCCGAAGGACCTGTTTCCACGCTGTATCTCTAAACTAAACTTAAAAACAAGGAATTATTGTTTACAAATTTTACTGCAATAGAAACATATTTGTGTAACGCATGGTGATTACACACAAAGCAGAGGATTAGAAGAAGGGATTATTGCAGATTCCCTTTCTGGTAACATTTTATAACCTCAATTCAAATGATTCATGACTATGACTAAGCTGTACACAGTGAACATTAACTGGCTTCCACGCGCAATATGAAAAATCAGATAAATACAAGGAATCACTGTAATTCCTTGGACCAAAGCCAGTGCAACTTTCACCAGCTACTTCCTCAGGTGGGTACGCCCTTAGCTAGCCTCTGAATGTTCTCACTAATCTTGCCTGGAATCCAAGATTTCTCTGAACACAAGAGAATCCCAATCAAGCAAATCTCCTTTCACTTAATTCTGAAGCATGGAGGGTCAACAGGAAAAACTTCTGAATGAGTTTGAACTTTGCTTCACTTCATGAGTATTAGGTTTCAACTTTTTGCCAGAGTGACTCACCTTTTTCTGCAGAACAGATACAGTAATAAGACAGCCGTTGAAGTTATTACTAGAAAACTGACGACAATAAGCACCACAATCAAATGAAAACCTGCAAAATGTAAACAAAAAGAATGAGTCCATTTTAATTAGACGATTGAGATAGTCATAACTTTCTTTTAATAGAGTAACAAGAGATTGCAGATGCTGGTTTATACCAAAGATACAAACATACAGAGTGCTGGAGTAACTCAGTTGATCAGTCAACCCGACCTTGCTGAGTTACTCCAGTATTTTGTGTCATAACATTCTTGATTAGTAAGGGTGTCAAAGGTTACGGGGAGAAGGCAGGAGAATGGATCAACCATGAGCGACTGGCGGAGCAGACTTGATGGGCCAAATGGCTTAATTCTGCTCCTATGTCTAATTACGATCTTCCAAATATTTACATGACAACTTTCATCTTTGTTTAACATTTTGGTTGGTAGTCAAGAGTCATGGACACAGATAATTCCAAACTATCAAGTCAAGTCACATTTATTTATATAGCACATTTAAAAAACAACTCTCGTTGGCCAAAGTGCTTAACATTTGTTATAGGAATTGTATAAACAAACCAACGACATACTTATATACATATAGCCCTCGCTCAGAGGATGTCAAGAAAGGCTTGGGAGTATAGATACGTTTTTAGTGTTGACTTAAAGGAGTCGAAGGAGGGGGCAGTTCTGATGGGAAGAGGGATGTTGTTTCACAGTCTAGGAGCTGCAACCGCAAAGGCGCAGTCGCCCCTGAGCTTATGCCTAGACCGCGGGATATTCAGCAATCCCAAGTCGGCCGATCTGATGGGACTGGAGGTGGAGTGGTGGGTGAGAAGACTTTTAATGTAGGTGGGGGCATTACATTATTCCAAATCTAAATTACATAACATTTTTCCAAAAGTATCCTCTATATGTGATAAATGTCAAAACTCAGAAGCAAATTTATCACATTCATTCACTAACTGTATAAAAATTGTAAAATACTGGAATGAAATATTTAAGATAATTTCGAATGTTGTCAATATAACTTTGACTCCTGATCCAAAGTTAATAATACTTGGAATACTAGAAACTGACCAACTAATAACAATGAACCAAAGAACTTTTATCGACTATGGTTTAATAATTGGGAAAAAATTAATATTAAAATTTTGGAAAGGCCCTACATCCCCAACAATCAAAATGTGGAACACAGAAATGTCGGAGACACTTCATCTGGAGAGATTGAGGCTTGTCCTAATGGACAGGTTAGATCTCTTCAGAAAGATTTGGTCTCCATATATTAAATATTTACAGGGTCATAATGGTTCGGCACGAGGGCTTGACTGAGGCCTGAATATTTGAATGGATGAAGAAATATATATAATAAATCATGAATATATCTCCAAGGACGGATTAATGATTAATACTCCATTCTCCATCAAACTTTTCACACTCTTTTTCTCTATTTTTTCATACTTTTATAAAAAATTAGAAAAATGTATAGAAACACATAATCTTAAATTTTTAATATCAGTACGAATATAAATATTACTAACTTCATGAAAGTATTATTAGTATCATGTATTTTTCAATTATATAAAAATATAATTTTTAAATTTTAAAAATCAATGATAATACAAATATTATTAACAGTATGAAAATATAATGAATATCATGAAGGTTTTACTAGTATTACGTATTTTCAATTATATAAAATATGGTCCTACATTTCAAAATCAGTGACAATACAAATATTATCAACAGTACGAGTATATTACTAATATTATGAATGTATTACTAGCACCATGTATTCTTAATTATATAAAATACATAATCTTAAAATTTATAATCAATAATAATACAAATTTTATTAACAGTACGAATATATCATTAATATCATGTATTTTCATCATTGCAAAATAATGTACTATGTTATTATTTTGTTTCTATAATAAAAATATTTTTAAAAAAATTAAAAAAAAAATGTAGGTGGGGGCAAGCCCATTGAGGGCTTTGTAGACCTTCATGATGTATTCCACTCAGTGATAAAGTCCGTCGCAACACGATTCACTGCGAACCCTCTCACCACCCATTTACCTCTGGCCATTCCAAATAATTGTACCAGAAATAATTTGCTGGCTTTCATTAATTGGGTACGACTTTCCAACGAAGGTCAACTTAAACTCGGAAAACATTATCACATCCTCCAACAGGTCATGTTACAGCTATCTAGACTCAATCTTTATTTCCAGATTTAGTCAGAGGGTGGTGAATCTGTGGAATTCGTTGCCACAGACGACAGTGGAGTCCAAGACATTTGAGTATTTTAAAAGCTGAGATTGCCAGATACTTAATTATTAAAGATGTCAAAGTTTATGGGGAGAAGCCAGAAGAATGGGGTTGAGAGGGAAAGGTAGATCAGCCATGATTAAATGGTGGAGTAGACTTGATGGGCCAAATGGCCTAATTCTGCTCCTATGACTTTAGAGTAAATGTTCAGAAGTCATGTTCAGAAGTTCAAACGTTCAGAATCTTTTTGTTAACTTCAGACAATAATTTACATATCGCTGTTAGTGGGAGCATGCTGTACATGATTTAGCTGTTTTTTGTTGGCAGTGAAAAGTTTTGCCATTTCCTGATGATGTCAAGGCAGCCGTAGATGACCGGGGCGTTATTGTTATTTTAAATGATTTTATTTTTGATGAACCTCTCAACCTCTTTTCTAGCTAACTGACTCCATATCAAGGCAAGAGAAACAACTGAATTGTAACCAGGGGTACAATTCCTTGCTAAATCTTTCAATGACTAATTATTAGTAGGTGGCACAGTGGTGCTGCGGTAGATTTGCTGCCTTACTGCGCCCGAGACCTGGGTTCGATCCCACATACGAATGCTGTCTTCATAAAGAGTTTTTATGTTCTTCCCGTGATTCCCGGTTGAGGGGTTACGGGGAGAAGGCAGGGGAACGGGGTTGAGAGGGAATGGTGAAGATAGATCAGCCACTGAATGGTGGAGTAGATGTGATGGGCTGAATGGCCTAATCCCGCTCCCATAACTTACCGCGTGGGTTTCCTCCCACACTCCAAAGATGTACAGATTTGTAGGTTAATTGGCTTGGGTAAAATCGTAAATTGTCCCTAGTGTATAGGATAGTGCTGGTGTACGGAGTGATTGCTGGTCAGCGCGGACTGGGTGGACAAAGGCCCTTGTCCCTAAAGTCTAATGCAAGGGCCACCAAGACTAGCTATAATAAGGCATCACCATGCCACTGATGACACAGAGGCATTGAACTTGTCACCTTGGTCTGTGGAGCACATTATTACTGCATATTTATTTTTGATATATTGAAAACAAAAGATGTGTTGACTCTTCCACATTTTGTGATTTTCTCATTTTCATTTGGTTGAAAAGCTGAGATTATTTTTCTGTCTCTTCAAAAGAAGTGTAAACAAGACCTGCACTGTAGAATAAATGTAGGAGAGTACACAGTGGTAGAGCTGCTGCCTCACTGCGGCAGAGACCCAGAGATTCGATCCTGACCTCAAGTGCTGTCTGTCTGGAGTTTGCAGGTTCTTCTTGTACCTTCTCCCTGTGATCGCGTGGGTTTCCTCTGGGTGCTCGGGGTTTTTTTCCCAGATTTCAAAGGCGTGCGGGTTTGTAGGTTTAATCGGCCCTTTGTGCATTGTGCAGGGAGCGGATGCGAATGTGGGATAACAGAACTAGTGTGAACAGGCGACCGATGGTTGGCACCGACCGACACAGTGGGCCAAAAGGCCTGTTTCCATTGCTGTATCTCTAAACTAAACTTAAAAAAAGCGGGGGAGTGTATTTTTCCATAGGACGGTGCCAGATGTTCCATGTTGTAAAAGTCGTCAGAATACCTACTCCAAGTTTCAATTACTAATCCAAATAATGGTTATGGATGCAAGCTGTTCATTCTAAAATCTTTCTCAACATTGGAAGCTCAACAGGAAGCAGAAAGAAAAATGCTCCTCAATACTTCTCTTGGACACTAGATGGTGCAATTTCACGCTTTTGGGACTCGGGATGACGAGAGCAGAAGATAGGTGATTATTTACCAACAAAAACTCCATCAAATTCTCTTCCTGCAGCTTTAACTACACTACCTCCTTATTTTACACAAGGGACGAGGAACTTCAGGGTGGAACGGTCCTTCCATAAGATAGGATACCGACCGGGAGGAGGTAGCTGATCTGGCACTCTGGTGTCAGGACACCAGCCTCCTCTTGAACATCAAAAAAACAAAGGTGCTGATCGTGGACTTTAGGAGGGCACATCATCCGAGGACGTACACACCATTGAGGATAAATGGGGATACTGTGGATAGGGTGAGCTGTTTTAAATACCTGGGAGTCCACATCTGAGGATATGACATGGACATCGCACGCTGCAGCACTGGTGAGTAAGGCAAGGCAGCGCCTTTTACCATCTCAGGCAATTGAGGAAATTCAGAGTGTCTCCGAGGATCCTCCAGTGCTTCTACTCTGCGGCTGTGGAAAGTATCTTGTCCGGAAACATTACAATCTGGTTTGGGAACTGCTCTGGCCAGGACATGAAGGCTCTGCAGAGAGCAGTTTGTTCCGCCGAACGCACTATGGGAACTCCCCTCTGCAGGAACTGTACATCAGGAGGTGCAACTCCAGAGCCAATAAGATAATGGGAGACCCCTTCCACCCCTGCAACGGACTGTTCCAGCTGCTACGGTCAGGCAAACGCCTCCGTTGCCATGCTGTGAGAGCGGAGAGGATAAAGGAGTTTCTTCCCAGAGGCCATTCGGACTGTAAACTCCTATCTCACCAGGGACTAACTCTACTAACTTACTGTACCACAGTACCGCCCAAAATATTTAATATGAAAAAGAACATGTGATTCTGTTTGTAGTTTGTTGGTTGTTTGTGTGTTTGTTTTTTGCACAAAGTCTGCAGGCACGGCCACTTTTCATTTCATTGCACATCCTGTATGTGGATGTGACGAATAAACTTGACTTGACTCACCTCTACCCCATTGCGGACATTGGACTTTGTCTCTGGAACTGGTGCGCTACAATGCTGAGAACTATATTCTGCACTCTGTATCTTCCCCTTTGCTCTACCTGTTGCACTGGAGTTTGGCCTGATTGTAGTTATGTACAGCGTATCGAGGTACGCCAGTAGAGTTGCTGCCTTACAGTGCTTGCAGCACAAGGGACCCAGGTTCGATCCCGACTACGGTGCTGTCTGTATGGAGTTTGTACGTTCTCCCCGTGGCCGCGTGGGTTTTCTCCGAGATCTTCGGTTTCTTCCCACACTCCAAAGACGTGCAGGTTGATAGTTAATAGGCTAGGTGTAAGTGTAAATTGTCCCTAGTGTGCGTAGGATAGTGTGAATGTGCGAGGCTTAAAAAGGCAGTCTGAAAAAGGGCCACGACCCGAGATACTGCCTGACCTGTTGAATTATTCCAGCACTTTACGTCCATTTGTAGCTTAGAAGGCTCCTTGATTGGCATGAAAGAGTTGGGCTGAAAGGCCTCTGTCTGTAATTTATTACTCTGACAGACATACCCCTGCTCCTGAAGAATGGACGGCACACCTACACTAATTAGGTTGTGCTGTAACCTCCAAGACAGTTTTAACATTCCAAGACACATCCTCACATCCTTCTGGACTTGCCACCCACGAATTTCACTTGCTGCTTTTTGCTTTGACCATCTATTCCACATCTAACATAATCGACCCTTAAAATCCCCATTCTTTCTCCGGGGCTTTGAGCTCTGAAATTAATGAACGCGAGTCATTGCTCTTAAACAAGAGATCGAAACGGAGATATCATTGTTGCCTTCTCTTGCGCACTCTCTCTCTCTCGCCTATCTAATTGTCACCAGATGCTGGGTCCTAATTGGAGCATGATTAAGCAGAATGTTTATTAAACGCCATTATTCGTTATTTAAGTGCATTTTAAAGTATTGATCCTGCAATATTCTCTGGGACTTCTGCCTTAGAGTTGTAGGGTCATAGAGTCTTACAGCGTGGAAACAGACCATTTGGCCCAACTTGCTGACATGCCCCAATTACACTGGTTCCACCTGCCTGTGTTTGGCCCATATCCCTCTAAACTTATCCTATCCTATCCATATACCTGTCCAAATGTTTCTTAAACGTTGCGATAGTCCCTGCCTCACCTACCTCCTCCAGCAGCTCGTTCTATACACCGTCCACCCTTTGTGTGAAAAAGATATCCCTCAGATTCCTATTAAATCTTTCCCCCCCCCCTCACCAAAAACCTGTCCTCTGGTCCTCGATTCCCCTACTCTGGGCAAGAGCCTCTGTGCATCTACCCGATCTATTCCTCTCATGATTTTGTACACCTCTATAAGATCACTGCAAGGAAGAACGTCTTGCAGATTTCTAGAATTTTTGGTGACCCATTATTTCTTGATGGTTCCTTTCCTTTCCTTCAAAATGGTCGCCATGCATGGAACACACGGGCCAATATGCAAAAATGAGGAAGGAGACATTTCTACAGATGCGCCGCAGGAAGCATTTTATCGGGGTGCACCACAGCTTGGTTTGGAAACAGCTCCATCCAAGACCGCAAGAAATTGCAGAAATTATATTCACAGCCCAGACCATCACACACACCAACCTCCTTTCCATTGACTCCATCTACACCTCACGCTGCCTCGGCAAGGCCAGCAGCATCATCAAGGACCAGTCTCACCCTGATCTTCCCTCTTCCATCTGGCAAGAGGTACAGAAGTGTATTCAGATTCAGGGACAGTTTCTTTCCAGTTCATATCAGGCAACTGAACCATCCGACCAACAACTAGAGAGCAACCCCGAGCTATTATCTACCTCATGGACCCTTGGACTATCTTCAATCGGACTTTACCTTGCACTAAACGTTGAGCATGCTATTCCCTTTATCACGTATCTGTACACTGTGGATGGCTCGATGGCAATCATGTATTGACTGGTTAGCACGCAACAAAAGCTTTTACAGAACCCAATTAACCTACAAACATCTTTGGGATGTGGGAAGAAACCTGGGCAGCTGGAGGAAGCCGACACAGTCACAGGAAGGCGTGCAAACTCCACAATGACAGCACTCGAGGTCAGGATGCAACCTGTGTCTCTAGCACTGGCTCTGCCAGTTGAAATGGTAAATTGAATATTTTCGGGACTTTTCTGTTTGAGTGTCCAATATCAACAAGTTGCAACCCTCATTACCTGACAGATGTTCCCCGACAATCACCACATCTGGTGGAGTGGTGCTTTCCGTGGGCATATAGGTTGGCTTTGGCAAAGGTCTTGGACTACGCAGAACATCTGGAAAGAAGAAAGAACGAGAAGTTACAAGTAAAGGTCTTTTTCCCAGCCTTCTCTTTTTCCCAGCCCTCTGCAGCCCCAGTGGGCACCAATTCCCCCCCCCCCCCCCATCTTCCACAGGCCCCAGCCACAGTGCTCGGATCCCCTCCCTTATACCTTTTTATACCCCCCCTCTCTCCCCTTCCCCGCACACCCCGCCCTCCCTGTCATTCTCTCCTCCCCACTCCTGTTGGACAGAAGGTACACAAGCTAGAAATTGTGCACCACCAGACTCAGGAACAGCTTCTTCCCCTCTGTTATCAGGCTTCCGAACGGTCCCTCCATTCACCTCTACCCCATTGCGGACATTGGACTTTGTCTCTGGAACTGGTGCGCTACAATGCTGAGAACTATATTCTGCACTCTGTATCTTCCAACCTATTGTACATGAGTTTGGCTTGATAGTATTTATGTATAGCGTATCTAATCTGTTTGGATAGCGTGCAGAACAAAACTTGTTACTGTACTGCAGTACGCATGACAGTAATAAACCTAAACCTTATTGGCCTGTCCCACTTAGGCGACTGCCAGGGACTAGTTTTAATGGAATTCACCTACGACACCCTGGCGACAACCTACGATAGCACCTACGACAACAAAAATTGTCGTCACTGTCGCCAAAAATGTTTCGACATGTTGAAAATGTAGTGGCAGTCGCCTGTAGTCGCCCCAAAAAATCCCCTCAGTGGGACAGGCCCATTCACGTTGCTCAGTGAGGCAGCGGTGGAGTTGCTGCCTTACCTATTATAATATGGGATTGTAGGTCTGCTTCTGTGGTTAGCACACAAATAGCCGCCCGTGTTGGGCACCATCTTGGAAGCACATGGAGGGCCTGTTGCTGTGCTATGAGTTTTATTTCACGGGAAGGATGTGGTTTGGAAATAAAGCATTCCATATCATTCATCCATTGTACTTGGTGAAGTCATTAATGCCAGAGCCAGCATTTATTGCTCATCTAGTCTAGTTTAGTTTAGAGACAGCTTGGAACCACACCCCTTGGCCCTCGCCGACCAGTGATCGCCCGTACACTAGCTCTATCCTACACACATTAGCGCCAATTAACCAACAAACCTGTACTTCTTTGGAACGTAGAAAGAAACCAGAGCACCCGGAGAAAACCCACTCGGTTACAAGGAGAACGCACAACCTTCGTGCAGACAGTATAGTCAGGATCAAGCCCGGGGTTTCAGGTAAAGATTGGAGGGGGGGGGGGGGATTTAATAGGAACCCAAGAGACAACGTTTTTTTAACCACAAAGGGTGGTAAATATATGCAATGAGCTGCCGGAGGAGTTAGTTGAGGCAGGTACTGTCACATCATAGACAATAGACAATAGGTGCAGGAGTAGGCCATGCGGCCCTTCAAGCCAGCACCGCCATTCAATGTGATCATGGCTGATCGTCCCCAATCAGTACCCCGTTCCTGCCTTCTCCCCATATCCCCTGACTCCGCTATCTTTAAGAGCCCTATCTAGCTCTCTCTTGAAAGTATCCAGAGAGCCGGCCTCCACCGCCCTCTGAGGCAGAGAATTCCACCGACTCACAACTCTGTGAGAAAAAGTGTTTCCTCGTCTCCTTTAAGAAAAAGTGTTTCCTTGTCTCCATTCTAAGAAAAAGTGTTTCCTCGTCTCCTTTCTAAGAAAAAGTGTTTCTTCGTCTCCATTCTAAGAAGAAGTGTTTCCTCATCTCCGTTCTAAGAAAAAGTGTTTCCTCATCTCCGTTCATTTAGGAAACATTTAGACATGTACATGGCTAGGACAGGTTTAGAGGGATGTGGGTTAAACGCAGGCAGGTGGGACGTGTAGATGGGCGATTGTGGTCGGTGTGGGCAAGTTGGGCCGGGGGGCCTGTTTCCACGCTGTATCACTATCCCAGCCAGAGTCACATTGAGCCTTCCCAAGTTAGTCAAAGACCACCCACCCACCCAATTTCCATTCCTAACTCCAGCTGAACTTTAATAAAGTCTCGTTAAGAAGAAAGGCGACCATCTCTGGAGATGGATGACTCTTCTCCGGAAGGACAGGGGGTGGACCTGCTGAGACAGTGACTCCATCCATGAAGCCACACCCTGGCCCTAACTACTCATTTGTGGGTCACTTCAGTATTTGAGGGCTCCAGTTATAGTTTTGCACCAAAAAAAAATCTGTTTCCCTTTCTAAACTAATGAGATGATTCTGAATTCAGTTGTCAAATGTTAACATTGGGGCAAATTTCAAATATTAACCTTTAGTTTAGTTTAGTTTAGAGACACAGAGCAGAAACAGGCCCTTCGGCCCACCGAGTCCGCACCGAGCAGCGATCCCCGCACACTAACACTATCCTACACACACTAGGGGCAATTTACATTCATACCAAGCCAATTAACCTACAAACCTGTACATCTTTGGAGTGTGGGAGGAAACCGGAGAAAACCCACACAGGTCACGTACAAACTCCACACAGAAAGCATTCGTAGTCAGGATGGAACCCGGGTCTCCGGCACTGTAAGGCAGCAACTCTACCGCTGAGCCGCCGTGCCACCCACGTTGGGGCAGGTTTCTTTGTTGCAGCTTTGAACAGCACGGAGCCCACCCTGGCTTCCGAGACCCTTCCCCGAGCTTCTCAGCCTCCCGATGTCGCGGGCCCCACCTCCCAGAAACGTGCAAACTCCATAGAGACAGCACCCGAGGAGAGTATCGAACCGGGGTGACTGGCGCTGCATGGGGCGGCATGGTGGCGAAGCGGTAAAGTTACCGCGCCACGACCCGGGTTCGAACCTGACTACGGGTGCTGTCTGTACGGAGCTTGCACGTTCTCCCTGTGACCGTTTGGGTTTTCTCCGGGTGCTCCGGTTTCCTCCCACACTCCAAAGACGTGCACGTTTGTAGGTTAATTGGCTTCGGTAAAAATTGTAAATTGTCCCTAATGTGTGTGTGGGATAGTGTTGGTGTGCAGGGAATCACTGGTCGGTACAGGCTCGGTGGGCCGAAGGGCCCGTTTCCACGCTGTATCTCTAAACTAAACTGTGAGGTTGCAGCTCTGTCAGCTGCGTCACTGTACTGCCCATTAGTCGTACCCTCTTGTACTTCACTGACTGCCTGTGTAGTAGTAGGATTTTGACGGCATTTTTATGCAAAAGCAGTTATTCACTGTATTTTGGCACGTGACAATAAAGTATCATAGAACCATCGAATGGAAATTATTCCATTTGCTGAGCGGCAAGTAAGGATTCACTGCTTGCGAAGGTGTGCATAAGTTCTAGGAGCAGAATTAGGCCACTCGGCCCATCAAGTCTATTCCACCATTCAATCATGGCTGATCTATCCTTCCCTCTCAACCCCATTCTCCTGCCTTCTCCCCGTAACCCGTACTAATCACTACTCTATATATCTCCACCGTAAAAATATCCACTGACTTGGCCTCCAAATCCTTCTGTGGCAACGAATCCCACAGATTCACCACCCTCTGACTGCAGAAATTAGAAACTCCAGCCACTTTTACGCGGTACCTGGATGACCTGTGACAGCGAGTGACCTGCAGGCTACATTCCAAGCTCAGGGCAGCGGAATTAAACGGACATTTGTGTTTGGTTGGCCACACACACACAATGGACTGAATGGCCTCATTCTGCGGAGTAAACCTCCACGATTTTCTCTTCTGTACGACATAAAGGAACATTCAACATTCCAGAGATTTTTAAACTACTTTGATGTCCTCCCTCGCATCCCCCACATGCTGTTGTGCGGCACGGTGGCGCAGCGGTAGAGTCGCTGCCTCACGGCGCCAGGGACACTGGTTCAATCCTGACCACAGAGGCTGTCTGTACAGAGTTTGTTCGTTCTCCCCGTGACCTACGTGGGTTTTCTCCGGGTGCTCCGGTTTCCTCCCACACTCCAAAGACGTACAGATTTGTAGGTTAATTGGCTTGGTATAATGGTTTTAAAAAAAGGTAGGTGTGTGTGTAATCGTGTTAGTTAGATAGAGCTGTTAGAGATAGCAGAGTCAGGGGATATGGGGAGAAGGCAGGAACGGGGTACTGATTGTGAATGATCAGCCATGATCACATTGAATAGCGGTGCTGGCTCGAAGGGCCGAATGGCCTCCTCCTGCACCTATTGTCTATTGACTCGATGGGCCCGTTTCTGCACTGTATCTCTAAAAGTTTAAAATCTAAAAGATTTTAGTCCAATCCATGTTTCCAGTGGACATGATGAAAAGTTTTTGACCTTTCCTCCATAAATGCTGAAAAAGGACTTTAAAAAACGCTGTAATCGAGACAGCGAGATTTCAACTCAAGCCCTGGAGTAAAAAGGGAGTGAAACCTCTCTCTTGCCAAATTTGTCCCTTCGGAATAATTATCACCCTGCATTCCTTAAAGATGTAGGAACGGATGAGACTTTACTAGGGTAGACACAAAATGCTGGAGTAACTCAGCATCTGCTCCCTCACCCGCTGAGTTACTCCAGCATTTTGCGTCCACCTTCCGATTTAAACCAGCACCTGCAGTTCTTTCTTACACAGACTTTACCAGGGGTTCGAATCCTCGTGGATGCCCTGCAACCCATCACTTCTGCCTTCAGAGCTATTCTTTGGTGCCATCGCTGTGGAACGAGTCGAACGTATCTCGCCACAAAGGACGGGATAAAATCGTTGCGGACCAGTTGGTGGTTATTCACGTTTCCTTCAAAAACCTTTTCATATTCAAGAGGAGGAGAAATATTAGAACAGGGTACAGCGCAGGAAATACACAAAGCAGCCGAAACACGGAACTGCAGACGCTGGTTTACACCAAAGATAATCACAAAATGCTGGAGTAACTCAGATTGGGGACAGGCAGCATCTCTGGAGAGAAGGAATGGGTGTCGTTTCGGGTCAGAACCCTTCCTCAGACTGGGAATAATGTCACCCATTCTTTTTCTCCAAAGATTCCTGAAAACTGTAACGTCCAGGTTCAGGAACAGCTTCTTCCCTACACCCATCAGGCTACTAAACACAACAACGAATAAGCTCTGAGCTCTGAACTGCAAAAGACTATATTATTATTGCACTATATTTGTTATCTATTCAACTTTTTCTTTTTTTGTTCTTCCCCAGTTATGTACTATCTTTACATATTCACATATTCTGCTATGCTGCAGCAAGTAAGGATTTCATTGTCCCCCATCCGGGACACATGACAATAAAACACTCTTGTTGCCGCAGAGTTACTCCAGCATGTTAGACAATAGGTGCAGGAGTAGGCCCTTCGGCCCTTCAAGCCAGCACCGCCATTCAATTAGATCATGGCTGATCATCCCCAATCAGTACCCCGTTCCTGCCTTCTCCCCATATCCCCCGACTCCGCCATCTTTAAGAGCCCTCTCTAGCTCCCTCTTGAAAGCATCCAGAGAACCTGCCTCCACCGCCCTCTGAGGCTGAGAATTCCACAGACGCCACTCTGTGTGGAAAAGGTTTTTCCTCATCTCCATTCTAAATGGCTTACCCCTTATTCCTAAACTGTGGCCCCTGGTTCTGGACTCCTCCAACATCGGGAACATGTTTCCTGCCTCTAGCGTGTCCAAACCCTTAATAATCTTACATGTTTCAATAAGATCTCCTCCCATCCTTCTCAACTCCAGAGTACACAAGCTCAGCCTCTCTATTCTCTCAGCATTTGACAGTCCCGACATCCCGGGAATTAACCTTGTAAACCTACGCTGCACTCCCTCAATAGCAAGAATTCCACTTTGTGTCTATCTTAGGTATGAACCAGCATCTGCTGTTCCTTTCTACACATCTTTCCTTTCAGTTGGGTGACCAGAACTGCACACCAGTTGTTACTGTATAGTTTAAATTAAGCAAGACACACCTGATCTTCTCTGCTATTTTTCCTCTTGTAGAATCGCCAGGTCTTTCCATCCTTGCTGTAGGAAATCTTGTACGTATTCACATAGAAGTTATATCCATTGTTGGTGCTGCCTCTGGTCGCAATTCCTGTGAAGAGCAGGAGGAAGACGGAAGAATGATAAGGAGAGTCGATGGCGGAGCAGAAAGCAGGAGAGATTAATGGTGGGTGGCACAGTGGCGCAGCTGGTGGAGTTTAGATTAGAGATACAGCGCAGAAACGGGCTCACCGAGTCCCCGCCGACCAGCATTCACCCCGTACACTAGCACCACCCGACACACCAGCGACTATTTTAGGGGTAACATGAAGGGGAACTTCTTTACTCAGAGAGTGGTAGCTGTGTGGAATGAGCTTCCAGTGGAAGTGGTGGAGGCAGGTTTGATTTTATCATTTAAAAATATATTGGATAGGTATATGGACAGGAAAGGAATGGAGGGTTATGGTCTGAGTGCAGGTAGATGGGACTAGGTGAGAGTAAGTGTTCGGCACGGACTAGAAGGGCCGAGATGGCCTATTTCCATGCTGTAATTGTAATATGGTTATTTGGTTATAATTTACAATTTTCACCGACTAGACTGGGCTTTACTCCTGCACCGTGTTTCTATGTAAAATGCTGTCACTTGACCAACCTGTGATGTTCTTCCGTTCTCCGAGGTCGATCTGCAGCCACTCCTCGTCACTGGGAAGGCTCGCTGCCCAGGCCCACGGAGGCCCTTGGCTGCTTGTCCCCGCTTTGTCCGGAGACCAGATGCTGAGCTCGCCAGTGTTGGTCTTCTCTGTCCAGGACGACGAGGCTGTGATGCGTCTGCTGTCCAGAACAAGACTGCAATCTAAGGAGAGATAACTCGGTCAGTTCATAGTTCATAAGAGCAGAATCAGGCCATTCGGCCCATCAAGTACACTGCCATTCAATCATGGCTGATCTATCTCTCCCTCCTAACCCAATTCTCCTGCCTTCTCCCCATAACCTTCGACTCCCGTACTAATCAAGAATCTATCTATCTCTGCCCTAAAAATATCGGAGATGGCACAGTGGCGCAGCGGTAGAGTTGCTGCCTCAGTGCCAGAGACCTGGGTTCGATCCTGACTATGGGTGCTGTCTGTATGGAGTTTGTATGTTCTCCCAGTGACCTGTGTGGGTTTACTCCTGGTGCTCCGGTTTCCTCCCACACTCCAAAGACGTGCAGGTTTGGAAGCTAATTGACTTGGCATCATTAAAAATTGTAAATTGTCTCTAGGGTGTAGAGTAGTGTTGATGTTCGGGGATCGGTGGTCGGCACGGACTCGGTGGGCCGAAGGGCCAGTTTCTGCACCGTATCCTCTAAACTAAACCTTGAGCAAGCATTTTATTTTATTAGCCTCTATCTGTACCTTGTTACAGAGATTGGAAGAGATGTGGCTAACTAATGTGGTACAACTAATAAGTGGTGCCGCTGGTTGGAAAGTCTCCTTCTCTACAGACAGTAAGATTTAACGTTGAACAGCACCATCCTGCTATTAATATATTTGCCTACTTCTATTAATAAGCCCTGTCAACAGTATTGAGTAACGACAGCTCCAATCCAAGAGCTCAGAGATAATCGTGAATATCCAGTGCCACAATAGGACATTTTAAGATGGTTCAAAATGCTTGAGATGCTTCACAAATCTCTCTCTGCCTCTCTGCAATTATAGCAAGCCAATACATCTACAAATCTCCACGTCTTTGGAGTGTGGGAGGAAACCAGAGATCCCGGAGAAAACCCACGCAGGTCACGGGGAAGGACAGCCGTGGCCATTTAGGACTGAGATGAGGAAAGACTTTTTCACACGGAGAGTTGTGAATCTGTGGAATTCTCTGCCGCTGGAGACAGTGGAGACCAATTCATTGGATGTTTTCAAGAGAGAGTTGGATATACCTGTAGCTGACTTGAAGGGCCTAATGGCCTACTCCTGCGTTTCTAACGTACAAACTCCGTACAGCCAATACCCGTAGTCAGGATCGAACCCGGGTCTCTGGCGCTGTAAGGGAGCAACTCTATCACTGCGCCACCATGCCGCCCTTTGTAGAAGCTAATGATCTATCATAGTAATCTCCGGCTATTACTATACAAATATAATCAGCTTTTATTGCTTTGAGTGCTTCCAGGCAGCAGGCAAGGATGGGAAATTATAGTCCATTATATAATGGGACAAGATCTCGTTCTATGTAAAATGCTTGTTTAGAGATACAGCGTGGAGACAGACCCTTCGGCCCACTGTGTCCGCGCCGACCAGTGATCACCCATACACTAAATGTTAAAGAAGGAACTGCAGATGCTGGAGAATCGAGGGTACACAAAAGGCTGGAGAAAATCAGCGGGTGCAGCAGCATCTAAGGAGTGAAGGAGATAGGCGACGTTTCGGGTCGAGACCCTTCTTCAGACTGAATACCCATACACTAAATCTATCCGATGCACTAGGGACAATTTACAGAAGCCAATTAACTTACAAGTATTAGGAACACCCTGTAGACATGTCATTGCTTTATCTACAAACCCAGCTTGTGGGATGGTGAGGTTGACCTTGGAGCTATCCAGCAATGGAAACAGGCCTTTCGGCCCATCTTCTCCATGTCGACCAAGTTAACACACTGGGCTAGTCCCATTTGATTAGTACGGGTGTCACGGGTTATGGGGAGAAGGCAGGAAAATAGGGTTAGGAGGGAGAGATAGATCGGCCGTGATTGAATGGCGGAGTAGGCTTGATGGGCTGAATGGCCGTATTCGGGTCCTATCAGTGTACGTGAACAATTGCCTGCATTTGGCCCAGACTTCTATCCATCATTAGTCTAAGTTTCCTCTTCTCCTCTGGACCCAGACATGAGATGCCCACGTAATGGACAACAAGACTCCTCAACCTCTTGAAGATCTGATTGTGTTTATGTTACAGTTATGACCCACTCACGCTCACATCTTCTTTCTGCCTTGAACCTTGTGTTTAGTTTAGTTTAGAGATACAATGTGGAAACAGGCCCTTCGGCCCACCAAGTCTATGCCGACCAGTGATCCCCGCACACTAACACTATCCTCCCCACACACACACACACACACACACCAGGGATAATTTACATTTTGACCAAGCCAATTAGGCTGCAAACATAGATGTCTTTGGAGTGTGGGATGAAATCGGCACCCGGAGAAAACCCACGTGGTCACAGGGAGAACGTGCAAACTCCTTACAGACAGCACCTGCAAACAGGATCAAACCTGGTCTCTGGTGCTGCAAGGCAGCAACTCAACCACCTATATTGTTTATCCAAATATATTGTTGAATTAGACAATAGACAATATTGGGGGGGGAAGATTTAATAGGAATCCAAGAGACAACTTTTTTTTTTTTAAACACAAAGGGTGGTAAATATATGCAATGAGCTGCCGGAGGAGTTAGTTGAGACAGGTACTGTCACATCATAGACAATAGGTGCAGGAGGAGGCCATTCGGCCCTTCGAGCCAGCACCGCCATTCAATGTGATCATGGCTGATCATCCCCAATCAGTACCCCGTTCCTGCCTTCTCCCCATATCCCCTGACTCCGCTATCTTTAAGAGCCCTATCTAGCTCTCTCTTGAAAGTATCCAGAGAACCTGCCTCCACCGCCCTCTGAGGCAGAGAATTCCACCGACTCACAACTCTGTGAGAAAAAGTGTTTATCATTATCATGCTGAACAAATCAAAGTTAAATCCCCCTTTATGTCCTCATTTGCTATGGAGTTCCAAATGGGATCAAGAATGGTGCAACTAACAGCAAACTTGTGAGGTAAGGAAGTTCACTGATGAAGCAATGAATGTCAACATTGCCAGTACCGGCCACAGCCTGCGAGAAAGAAGTTAATCACTAACCAAACAGAAGTCTGTTCTCTTACCTTTTCTAATCTTGATGCGTTTCTCAGACAAGGAACCCCTGGAGGAAAACAGACATTTAGTTTAATTTAGAGATACAGCGCGGAAACAGGCCCTTCGGCCCACCGAGTCCGTGCCAACCGGCGATCCCGCACATTAACACTATTCTACACACACTAGGAACAATTTATAATTTTGCAGAGCCAATTGACCTGCTCGTCTTTGGAGCGTGGGAGGAAACTGGAACACCCGGATAATACCCACGCAGGTCACAGGGTGAACGTGCAAACTCCTTACAGACAGCACCTGTGGTCAGGATCGAAACCGCGTGTCTGCCGCTGTGAGGCAGCAGCTCAACCGCTGCGCTACTGTTCAACTCCATGTTTAGTTTGGTTTAGCATGCGGAAATAGGCCCTTCGGCCCACAAAATCCGTGCTGACCAGTGATCCCCATACTCTATCTACACACGCGGGACAATTTACAATCTTACCAAAGCCAATTAACCTACAAACCTGCACATCTTTGGAGTGGGGGAGGAAACCGGAGCACCCGGAGAAAACCCACACAGGTCAATAGACAATAGGTGCAGGAGTAGGCCATTCGGCCCCTCGAGCCAGCACCGCCATTCAAAGTGATCATGGCTGATCATCCCAATCAGTACCCGTTCCTGCCTTCTCCCCATATCCCCTGACTCCGCTATCTTTAAGAACCCTATCTAGCTCTCTCTTGAAAGTATCCAGAGAACCAGCCTCCACCGCCCTCTGAGGTAGAGAATTCCACAGAATCACAATTCTCTGTCAAAAAGTGTTTCCTCATCACTGTTCTAAATTGCCTACCCCTTATTCTTAAACTGTGGCCCCTGGTTCTGGGCTCCCACAACATCACATGGAGAATGTACAAACTCGCACAGACAAGCACCCGTAGGCAGGATCGAACTCGAGTCTCTGGCACCATGTGGCAAGCTCTGGCACCATCTACCAGCTGCGCCACCGTGCCGGCCCAAGTTATGGCAGTCTAGTGGCCAACCCTTTAGCGCCCGCAATGCATTCTCTCACTTACCTTCTGGTTGAAATTCCGTTGGCAGAAGCGGCTTCGTACAACGTGATGCCTTTCTTCAGCGTCACCGACACTTGTCCTCCTAGTTCATCAGCTATTGCCCCGGCGTGCACAGCTGCCTTGCACAGAACAGACGTCTAGAGAGAAAACCGTCACCATCAAATTATACAACTCAGATTATCACATCTTGTTGAATTTTGAATTATTTGCCGGGAATTGTTTCAGTTCATGGCCTCCTGAATTATTCCATCAGAATTTGATAAAAGCCTCGAAAATGCAACATATTTGTTTTATCGGTGTTACTTGTCCAGACTCTCCCACCAGTGGTCAGTCTCATCCCATGCATTCAATAGGCAATCAGCTTGTTGACTGATGCTATCTCCAAGTTAAATTTATATTTATATAAATGGAGGCATTAAGTCTAATGTCTCCAATGTAAAATAACCACAAAGGTTATGGGGAGTGGGCAGGAGAATGGGGATGAGAGGGACAGATAGATCGGCCATGGTTGAATGATGGAGTAGACTCGATGGGCCGAATGGCCTAATTCTACTCCTATGACTTACAAACTTACATAATTGGAGGCATTATATAATGGTTTTGATATTAAATTATATTTATATAATTGAAGGCATTATATACGATGTTTCTAAAATAAAATTACATTTTATATTAAATGGAGGCATTATATATGATGATATATATGAGGAGGAATTTATTTATGAATTTGTGGGATTCATTGCCACAGACGGCTGTGGAAGCCAAGTCAATGGATATTTTTAAGGTGGAGATTGACAGATTCTTGATGAGTACGGGTGTCAGGGGTTATGGGAGAAGGCAGGGGAATGGGATGAGAGGGAAAGATAGACCAGCCATGAATGAATGGCAGAGTAGACTCCATGGGGCAAATGACCTGCTCTGCTCTAATTCTGCTCTGAAGAAGGGGAATAAGTGATGTTTCGGGTTGAGACCCTTCATCAGACAGTCAGAGAGGGGCACACAGGAGGTAGGGGAAGGTCCAGGACACAGCAGAGCCGGCATCGACGACTCGAGCTGCGAGAGAGGCTGGTGCAGAACTCTCGTCGGAGAGACGAGGAGAACTTCTTCCAAGTCGGCATTACGCGGAGCTTTCGCCACGGAGCAAACAAAATGTGTAAGAAGGAACTGCAGATGCTGCTTTACACCGAAGATAGACACAAAACGCTGGAGTAACTTAGCAGGTCAGGCAGCATCTCTGGAGAAAAGGAATAGGTGACGTTTTGGGTCGATGCTTCTTCTGACTGTGTCAGGGAGGGGGACTCGTTGCGTACTTTGTGTATTGTATGCAAAAGCAAAGATTTTAACCATGCCTGGGTACGTGTGACAATAAAATATCATTGTATAGACTTTGCACATTTCGTCCGCTCCACTGCGAAATCTCCTCGAGGTGTGTCTCCTTTGAAGATGTTCTCCTCCTCTCTCTGACGCGAGTTCTGCAATATTCTCTCTCACTGCACTCTAGGTCTTCACACCTTACCCTTCCATATCTCTTGTTCCTCTGACTCTCAGTCTACAGAAGGACCTCAGCCCGAAACATCCCCCATTCCTTCTCTCCAGAGATGCTGCCTGTCCCGCTGGGTTACTCCAGCGTTTTGTGTCTACCTTTGGTGTAAACCGCCATCTGCATTCAATCATTGAGTGATTCATACTCACATCACGATAGCCGTCCTGGTGGTTTCCCCAGACGTCACCGCTGATGCCTTTGCAGCCGGCTGGGCAATACTTACTGTAACAAAAGCAACAAATAGTCACCGCTCAACATCAAATCAATGCAGTCTGCATAAATGTACGCATTCCATTTTACCTTGCTGTTTGGGCTATGTTGTGTACACAGCGTTTAAGAACAACTTTATGTGATTCTGTTCCATTCTGTCTGTAGTTTGTTTGTAGTTTGTTTATTTTTGCACAAACTCCGCGAGCATTGCCACTTTTCATTTCACTGCACATCTCGTATGTGTATGTGACGAATAAACTTGACTTGACTTGGTGTGTCGAACAGGGGCGCAGTGGCAGAGTTACTGTGTCACAGCGCCAGAGACCCAGTTACGATCCTGACTACGGGCGCTGTCTGTACAGTGTTTGTACCTTCTCCCCTGCGTGACAGCGTGGGTTTTCTCCGAGTGCTCCGGTTTCCTCCCACATTCCAAAGACGTCCAGGTTTGTCGATTAATTGGCTTCTGTAAATTGTCCTCATGTAGGATAGAAGTAGTGTACGTGCGATCGTTGGTCAGAGCGTACTCAGTGGGCCGAAGGGCCTGTTTTCACGCTGTATCTCTAAACCAAAACTATAGAGTCTTGGTTTTCACTTGGGCAGCTTGCAACCCAGCGTATGAACATCGAGTTCTCTAATTTCAAGTAACTCGTGCACTCCCTCCCCTCCCTCCCCAACTCTCTTCCCTCCCTTCCCCCATCCCCCCCTCCCTCTCCTCCCTCTGCTCTCTCTCCCCATCCCGCTCCCCTATCCCTCTCAACTCTCCCCCATCCCCCTCGCTCCCCCCATCCTTCTTCCCCCTCATCCCTCCTCTCTCTTCTCTTCTCTTCTCTTCTCCCCCCCCCCACCACTTCCACTGGTCGCATCCTTATCTCCATCGGATCTGACAGGACAGATGGCCACCTGCAATGTCTACTAACCGCTGATAACTAACCAACAATAATTTCCCCTGGATGGACACAAAAAGCTGGAGTAACTCAGCGGGTCAGGCAGCATCTCTGGAGAAAAGGAATAGGTGATGTTTTGGGTCGAGACCCTTCTTCATTCAGACAGAGTCAGGGGAGAGGGAGACTAGAGGTATGAGAAGGCACAGAACAGCAGGGCAGTGAGAGATGGCATCGTAGAACTCCCGGAGAGAGGAGGAGAACGTCTTCAGACCTTGAGGAGATGTTGCAGTGGCACAGACAAAATGTGTAGGAAGGAACTGGAGATGCTGGATTATATCCAATCATTTCCCCTTCTGTTCCCCCATATCCCTTCCTCCGCCTTCTCATTTTGTGACACCTCTGCTTATCTCAGTCTTTTGTCTACCGGCCTTTGTTCACCCATCTGCTAATCAAACCCACCCTCACCCGCCTCCACCCATCACTTGTGTAGGAAGGAACTGCAGATGTTTAAGAAAGAACTGCAGATGCTGGTAAATCGAAGGTAGACACAAAATGCTGGAGTAACTCAGCGAGTGACTGATGAAGGGTCTCGACCAGAAATATCGGCAATTCCTTCTCTCCATAGATGCTGCCTCACCTGCTAAGGAACTGCAGACGCTGGTTTGAACTGAAGATAGAAAAGCTGGATTAACTCAGTCAGTCAGTCATCATCTCTAGAGACAAGGAACAGGGGTGAGGGAAACTAGAGCTTTCTCAGTCTGCAGAAGAGTCTCGACCCAAAAGATGGGATGAAAGATTGCAACCTTCACGTGGTCCGCCCTGATTTCAACTAATGCAATCAACTCGACGTGCACAAACGGAAGATCAAATAGAACAAGTTGTCCAACAACTTTAGGCTGTGCACGCCACACGACAGAAGAAGAAGAAGACCCAAAACGTCACCCATTCCTTTCCTCCAGAGATGCTGCCTGACCCGCTGAGTTACTCGGGAATTTTGTGGCCAATCCATTTCTTGCCGGCTACTAATGAGCCACAGGATGTTTCAGTTGAAGAACACACTCACTTCCCCCTTAATAAATCAACACTCGTGCTATTCATATTTCAAGCCTGCGCTAAAACGTCGGATCCAGGCACAGTTTAACACGTACTGCAAATAAGGGGCAAGGTCATAGAGATTCCCACTTACGTGAAATGTTGCTGAGAATAATGGATACCTTTATCCAAACAGGAAATCATATCTGCACAGAAGAAAATATTGAAACGTTAGTGAATTAGAACTAGTTGATTCAATGCAAAACATCGCCACCCAAGCCCAGATTGAATGGAATGCATCAGTTCTACTGAAGTAATTGATTTAGACTTTAGCGATACAGCGCGGAAACAGGCCATTCGGCCCACCGAGTCCGCGCCAACCAGCACTCACCTCGTACACTAACACCATCCTATTCACTAGGGAAAATGTACAACCTGTACGTCTTTGGAGTGCGGGAGGAAACCAGAGCACCTGGAGAAAACCCACGCGGTCACAGGGAGAACGTACAAACTCCGTACAGACAGGATCGAATCCAGGTGTCTGGCGCTGTGAGGCAGGGTAACAAGATCATGGGGTATTTGACAATGAGCTGGCTTACAGGGAGGAGGTGAAACAACTGGTGGACTGGTGCAATACGAACAACCTGATCCTGAATGTCGAAAAAACAAAGGAGGTCATTGTTGACTTCAGGAAAAACCGGCAGAGTCCCACACCACTTCACATCGATGACAGCGATGTGGAGGTGGTCAGTAGCACTAAGTTGCTGGGGGTGCAGATCACTAACAGCCTGACCTGGTCAAATAACATCACATCAATAGTTAAGTGAGCGCAGCAGTGGTTGCACTTTCTGTGCCGGATGAGAAGAGCTCACCTCCCCCATCCCGTCCTCACCACTTTCTACAGGGGCACCAGAGAGAGTATTCTGACCAGCTGTATCTCTGTCTGGTTTGGGGACTGTAAAGCCTCCGACTGGAAGTCCGTGCAGAGTGGTGCGGACGGCTGAAAAAATCATCGGGACTTCTCTCCCCTCAATCGGGGACATTGCGGCCAAACGTTGCTTGTCCAAGGCCAACAGCATTATAAAGGACCCCACACATCTCCATCACGGACTGTTCACTCTGCTGCCCTCGGGCAAAAGATATCGTCGCATAAGGAGCAGAACATCAAGGTTCTGCAACAGCTTCTTCCCCCGAGCCATCAGACTCCTGAATGTCATGTAATGGGCTGCCACCATTGTCTATGTTATCCCTTTATCCATTTTATCCTTTTATCCATTTTATCCTTCCGTTTATTATTGTGTTGCATGAGGAGCCAAATGCAACGGAATTTCGTTTGGAATTGCATATATCGATGTATTTTTAAATGACAATAAAGTTTGTTTGATTTGATTTGAAGATGAGAATTAAAAAATAGAAACTTTGTTAAAATAAAGAGCTATAGTAGATAAAGCTCAGCGATGATGGGGGAAAGGACCCAGTTTGAATTAAAGAACAAACAGTGGAGGTTTATATCACCTCAGGTTTATGTAGAACTAGGGTGGCACAGCGGTAGAGTTGCTGCCTTACAGCGATGGAGACCAAAGTTCGATCCTGACTACGGGTGCTGTCTGTACAGAGTTTGCACGATCTCCCTGTGACCGCGTGGGTTTTCTCCAGGAGACGTACATGTTTGTAGGTTAATTGGCTTGGTGTAAATGTAAATTGTCCCGAGTGTGTGTAGGATAGTGTTAATGTGCAGGGATTGCTGGTCAGTGCGGACACGGTGGGCCAAAAGGCCTGTTTCCATGCTAAATCTCTAAACTACATGCAAGTTCATGTGATAGGAGCAGAATTAGGCCATTCAGCCCATTAAGTCTACACTGCCATTCAACCATGGCTAATTTATCTTTCCCCCTCAACCCTATTCTCCTGCCTTCTCCCCAATAACCCCTGACACCCGTACTAATCGTTCCGTATATGGATATAACAAGTTTGGAGGGATTTGGACCAAGCGCAGGCAGGTGGGGCTAGTGTAGCTGGGACAGGTTGGCTGGTGTTCGCAAGATGGGCCTGTTTCCACACTGTATCACTCAATTACTCTATGACTAATCAAGCATCTGTCGATCTCTGCTTTAAAAATACCCAATGACTTGGCCTCCATACTCATCTGTGGTAATGAATTCCACAGATTCATCACCCTCTGACTAAAGAAATTCCTCCTAATCTCCTTTCTAGAGGAACACCCTTTCATTCTGAGGCTGTGACCTCTGGTCCTAGACTCTCCCACGAGTGAAAATATCCTCTCCACATCCACTCTATCCAGGCTTTTCACTGTTTGGACACTATTCAGATGTAATGGACCCTAGGGGATGGTACTTAGAAAAATCCAACGTAGTCCAAATGTTTTGGGCCGAGACAAGATTTCTTCAACCAAGAAGTCATGAAAGGAGTCCCAGCATTGGAGGGGGCTCTGTGACATTAAATATGATACTAACATTGGTGGGTGGGATGTGATCTGCCGTTCAGTAAGAACAGAAAGACCACATGGTATTTTAATATAACTGGCTAACAAAAAAGCAGATGTTACATTATAACGCTAACAGATGTGAACAAGAAGCAAGACATTATTGCGTGTTTATACTCTTTAAAAGAATTCTCTCTTAAAACTTTAGATGATAAAGTTAATAACTCTCTAAGTTATAAAAGTTAGAGGGTAATAATGAGTTATATAGAACAATCTTAATGATTGGGCCTTTAGTGTGGGTGGCACGGTAGAGTTGCTGCCTCACAGCATCAGAGACCCGGGTTCCATCCTGACTGCGGGTGCTGTCTGTACGGAGTTTGCACGTTCTCCCCGTGACTGAATGGTTTTTCTCCGGGTTTCTTCGGTTTCCTCCCACACTTCAAAGACGTACAGGTTTGTAGGCCAATTGGCTTGGTAGAAATGTTTTTTTAATTTTCTCGAGTGTGTAGGATAGAGATAGTGTGCGGGGAGCGCTGGCCAGCACAGACTCTGTGGGCCGAAGGGTCTGTTTCCGTGCCGTATCTGCAAACTCTAAATTCTGATGGGCTTGTACAGTGAATTAGAGCACTAATAGAAAGTCGGTGTAGTTTATTGTCCCGTGTACCGAGGTACAGCGAAAAGCTTTTGTTGCGTGCTAACCAGTCAGCGGAAAGACAATACATGATTACAATCGAGCCATTTACAGTGTACAGATACATGATAAAGGGATTAGTCCGGTAAAGTCTGATCGAAGAGTCCGAGGGTCTTCAATGAGGTACTGTAGATAATATGTTTAAGAAAGAACTGCAGATGCTGGAAAAATTGAAGGTAGACAAAAATGCTGGAGGAGCTCAGTGGGTGAGGCAGCATCTATGGAGAGAAGGAATAGGCGATGTTTCAGGTCAAGACCCTTCTTCAGACTGATGTCAGGAGGAGGGGGGAGGGAAAGAAAGGAAGAGGCAGAGACAGTGGGCTGTGGGAGTGCTGGGGAGGGGAAGGAGGGAGAAAGCAAAAACCATCTGATCTTAGAGAAGTCAATACCACTGGGGTACTGCAGCCTAATAGCTCAGGACTGCTCTCTAGTTGGTGATGGAATGGTTCGGTTGCCTGATAACAACTGGGAAGGAAACGGTCCCAGTCTGGAGTTGTTCTGGGGCATCTGTGTCGGGCCTTGGGAATGCGACACAGGAAGGCTGCACCCTTGGGTGCTCCCACGGACCATCGGCTTGGCAAGGGTGCAGGCTTTGGAAATGGGTCCTCAGCCCAGCCTCCACACCACAGCTGGAGCACGGCCTCCAGGAACATTATCCCGTGACATAACGTATGGAATAGGGTCCCTCGAGGAACCTTTAGCGTGGATACTAACCAGCTGCTCAGTTCCTTTCTAACCCTGGAGAATTGAAAAAAGTCAATCTGAACTCTGACCTTCACTTGCCACTGTAAACAATCTGCAGCATTCATTTTCACATCAATTGAGTCACAAGCGCCCAGATTCGATCTCGGATTCAGTCGAGGGCTTCTAAGAAAAGGCGGATTCTGGGAATGTCGCCTCATTAATATCAGTTACATTCCATCTCAAATCGTCAGCAGCCAAACTTAATTGTTCCTTCATCAAAACCAGTCAGAGGAATTGTCTCTTTTTGGGCGTCACGGTGGCTGCCTCACAGCGCCAGAGACCCAGGTTCGATCCTGACTACGGGTGCTGTCCGTACTGAATTTGGACATTCTCCCTGTGACCGTGTGGGTTTTTCTCCAGGTGCTCCAGTTTTCTACCACACTCCAAAGACATGCAGGTTTACACCCCAGCGGTATCAACATTAACTTCTCCAAGTTCAGGTAGTCCCTGCTTTCTCCCTCCTTCCCCTCCCCAGCTCTCCCACAGCCTCCGCCTCTTCCTTGCTTTCATCCCCCACCCACACCCCCACCGACATCAGTCTGAAGAAGGGTTTAGACCCGAAACGTCACCTATTCCTTCGCTCCATAGATGCTGCCTCACCCGCTGAGTTTCTCCAGCATTTTTATCTAAGTTCAGGTTTGTAGGTTAATTGGCTTCAGTAAAAAAATTGCAAATTGTCCCTAGTGTGTAAGATAGTGCTAGTGTATGGGGTGATCGCTTGCCAATGTGGACTTGGTTGGCCATAAGGGCCTGTTTGTGCGCTGTATCTCTAAAGTCTATCCATGTTCTCCTGAGATGCTGCCTGACCTGCTGAGTTACTCCAGCACTTTGTGTCTTTTTTTTTTTACTCACAGTATGACGCATTGTTTCTGCATTAAACATACAGTGTAATAATATCCACACGTTGAGGTCTCTGCCAAAATTTAGCTTAACATAAAGTCCTTCGGCCTAGAACCGGCGCCGACCAGTGATCACCCTACACTAGCACAATCCTACATACTAGGGACTATTTACGATTTACAGAACCAATTAACCTGAAGCCCACGTCTTTGGGATGTGGGAGGAACCCGGAGCACCCGGAGAAAACCCACGTGGTCACGGGGAGAACGTACAAACTCCCTACAGACTGCACCCGTAGTTAGGATCGAACCCTGCGGTCCCTGGTGTGGTTATTATAGGTCATGTTCCTAAAGATTTACAAAGATGGTACCAGGTTCAAGGACTTTAATTATAGCTTTTAGTTTTGGAGACACAGCATGGAAATAGGCCCTGCTGCTCACTGACTGTCGATCACCCATTCACACTCGTTCCAAATTATCCCACTTTCTCATCCGCTCCCTACACATTTGAGGCAATTAACAGAAGCCAATTAACCTACAAACTCGCACATATTTGGGATGTGGGAGGAAACCGGAGCACCCGGAGGAAACCCACACAGTCACAGGGAGAATGTGCAAACTCCACACAGACAGCACCCGAGGTCAGGATTGAACTGGGGTCTCTGGTACTGTGAGGCGGCAACTCTACCCGCTGCTCCAGTGTGTATTGGGTGGAAGACTGAAGAGCCTGGACTAATCGTGGCACGGTGGCGCAGCGCTAGAGTTGCTGCCTTAAACCCGTCCCACGGTACGAGTTCATTCCAAGAGCTCTCCCGAGTTTGCCCTGATTCGAACTCGGAGATTTACGGTGACGGCCACTTGTCGGTACACGGGGCTCTCGCGGACATTTGTCAACATGTTGAAAAATGTTCACGAGTATTTCCGAGCTTACCTGCCGTAATTGAGTCTTCCCGAGTACCTGCCATTAGCGGTATGAGCCGCTAAGAGACGTCCCCGAGCTCCGACGTACCCGCTATGTTCATTCTCCGTGCTTACCACGAGTTTGATTTTTTTTTTTAAACTCTGGAGAGCTCTTGGAATTAACTCGTACCGTGGGACAGGGCTATTACAGCGCCAGAGACCCAGGTTCGATCCCGACTACGGGCGCTGTCTGTACGGAGTTTGTACGTTCTCCACGTGACCTGCGTGGGCTTTCTCCGAGATCTTCGGTTTCCTCCCACACTCCAAAGACGTACAGGTTTGTAGGTTAATTGGCTCCGGTTAAAAATAGTATATTGCCCCTAGTGTGTGTAGGAGAGTGTTAGTGTACGGGATCGCTGGTCGGCGTGGACTAGGTGGGCCGAAGGGCCTGTTTCCACGCTGTGTCTCTAAACTAAAGCAAATTAATTTTAGAGCAGATTATAGGTTGTGATGATCTCCCGGAGCAGAGAGAGTGAGAAAATATCCCCAATTAGTAGAGGGAGCAAGAGGCAGAGAAGATGGAACAACAAGAAATCTGCCTTCAGAACCAAAAGGTAACGCAAGTCAGATGCATCTGGAACACATTAGCAGACAGGAAGGAGGGGGCGGATTCAGTTGTGGTTTTCTGGAGGGATTGGATTTGGATCAGAAATCGAAAGTAGTACCAGGGTTGTTGGGGGGGGGGGGGGGGGAAAGAGAGAGAAGATAAGGCGGGGGGGAGAACTGGATATAACATCAGCAAAGAGCCAGCACAGACTAGAATGGCTTGAAGCACTGGAGTTTAGAAGGTCGAGGGGGGACCTCATTGAAATTTACAGAGTAATGAGAGGCATAGATAGAGTGTTTCCACTGGTGGGAGAGTCTAGGACTAGAGGTCACAGCCTCAAAATTAAAGGGAGCTCTTTCAGAAAGGAGATGAGGAGGAACTTCGGTCAGAGGGTAGTTCATCTGTGGAATTCATTGCTACAGAGGGCTGTGGGGGCCAAGTAAGTGGATATTTTTAAGCAGACATTGATAGATTCTTGATTAGAGCGGGTGTCAGGGGTTATGGGGAGAAGGCAGGAAAATGGGATCAGGAGGCAGAGATCAGCCATGATTGAATAGTGGAGTAGGCTCAATGGACCGAATGGTCTAATTCTACTCCTATAACTTGTCAACCTGTGATTCATTCACCATAAGTACATCCCAGGCTATTTATTAGTGTTGTGACGAGCTGCAGACTCAGAGGTACAATTAGTTTAGAGATACAATTTCAGTGCGGAAACAGGCCCTTCGGCCCACCGAGTCCGTGCCATCCAGCAATCACCCCGTACACTAATACACTCAGAATAAAAGGACGTACCTTTAGAAAGGAGATGAGGGGGAATTTCTTTAGCCAGGGGGTGGTGAATCTGTGGAATGAATTGGCACAGACGGCTGTGGAGGTCAAGCCAATGGATATTTTTGAGGCGAAGATAGACAGATTTTTGATTGGTAAGGGTGTAGGGGTTATGGGGAGAAAGCAGGAGAATGGGGTTAGGAAGGAGAGATAGAGCAGCCATGATTGAATGGCAGAGTAGACTTGATGGCCACTACCCTAGAGACAATTTACAATTTTTATTGAAACTAATTAACCTACAAACTCTGTACGTCTTTGAAATGTGGGAGGAAACTGGAGCACCCGGAGAAAACCCACGCGGTCACAGGAAGAACGTGCAAACTCCGTACAGACAGCACCTGTAGTCAGGATCGATCCCGGGTCTCTGGTGCTGTGAGGCAGCAACTCTACCGCTGTGTCGCCTTAAATTGCAACAGTTTACCTCTGCAAGCGATTGTGAAGGAAGTGCAGCTGATATGGGGCTTTCCGTGCGACTGTCTCACATCCGATTGTTTCAGTGGGAGTCCAATATAAACTGCAGCTGTCTAATCAGGTCTGAGAGTACAGACATTGCCAGCGATCTCTCTGCCTGTGGCCACGTGGACTCAAGCCAAGGCTCCCCACAGGCCCAAGGCCTCTGTCTTTTTCAGAAAAGGAAAAACACTCTTTTAATTACAACGCAAACTTTAGTTTAGAGATATAGCGTGGAAACAGACCCTTCAGCCCACGCCATAGACTAGCACTATCCTACACACTGGGGACAATTTTTAGAAGGTGGATGCAAAATGCTGGAATAACTCAAAGGGCCAGGCAGCATCTCTGGAGAAAAGGAATGGGGACATTTTGGGTCAAGACCCTTCTTCAGACTGAGCGTCAGGGGAGAGGGACAAGAGAGATATGAAGCGGTATAAAGAGCAAATTAAGGAAATATGCAAAAAGACAGATCAGATCAGCAATGATGATCAAGAAAGGTAGAGCCCACATCGTTGCTGTCTTTTCGCATATCCTTCATTAATTTGTTCTATTTGCCTTTTCACATTTCACATTCAGTCTGAAGAAGGGTCTCGACCCGAAACATCACCCATTCCTTCATCCAGAGATGCTGCCTGGCCCACTGAGTTACCCCGGCATTTTGTGTCTATCCTCAGTTCTCAGATGGAAATGGCTTATGATTTAGAATTTCTTGGATACAAAATTAAGCCGTCGGATTTGAGTGAGTCATTCTTCGGGAAGACATCCCAGTGTTTGTGATTAACTTAACAAGCGGACCATCGAGTACTTTGTGCCATCAGGTCAACAGGCTGCGAGGAGGGTTCGATGACTCACTGAAAATGAGGCCCAGGCTCGATCTGCTAATGGCAATTCTGGGATTATTACTTTATGTGCCGTCACGGTGAACCTCTGACCAACGTACAAAGGGAAGGAATCGGAAATTCATTTCAGAGTTTCTCATGATCTCAGGAAGTTCTAATGGACTTTGTTTCCTATAAAGAGCAGTCAATGTTGGGCAGCAGGAAACATAACAGGGATGTGTCGAGTGAGGTGGCACTCTCACCAAAGTTATCATTGTAGTCTAAGAAGGAACTGCAGATGCTGGAAAATCAAAGGTAGACAAAAGTGCTGGAGAAACTCAGCGGGTGCAGCAGCAACAACTATGGAGCGAAGGAAATAGGAAACGTTGTCTATTTCCTTCAGGGTTTCGGCCCGAAACGTTGCCTATTCCCTTAAGGGTTTTGGCCCAAAACGTTGCCTATTTCCTTCGCCATAGATGCTGCTGCACCCGCTGAGTTTCTCCAGCACTTTTGTCTACCAAAGTTATCATTGTGGTTTAGTTTAGTTTAGAGACAACAGCGTGAAAAGAGGCCCTTCGGCCCACCGAGCCCGCGCCGACCAGCAGTCCCCGCACACTAGGGACAATTTACAATTACACCAAGCCAATCAACCTACACACCTGTCCCTCTTCAGAGCGTGGGAGGAAACCGAAGGTCTCGGAGAAAACCCACACGCGGCCACCAGGTGAATGTGCAAACTCCGTACAGACAGCACCCGTGGTCAGGATTGATCCAGGATCTCTGGCGCTGGGAGGCAGCGACTCTACCTGCTGCGCCACCGTCCCGCCAGATGCACAGTGCCCTATTACCCCAGTTAAACACGGTTAAATTACTCTCAGCAAACGCATTGCTCCCCGCTGTCTGAGAAAACAGTTACAGAAATAGTCCACGCGATGGGAAGGTTGAGTGTCATTTTCCATTTTCTTTTTGCTGACAAAAAAAAAATTCCATGAGGAGTAAAACAAGGTTGTATTCCAAAATATGCAGACAGAGGCTTTTAGTCTAACGTCTCGGGCATCTTCAAATGAATGAATCACAGGGGAAACTGCTGTCCTTTTATTCTGAATCACGCGGTTTTCCACAAATTGAAAATTTGACCCCACAAAGAGCTCCAGCGCAGAATGACTAGGCTTAGTTTCCAAACCGCGTTATTTTCCACGTTATTCTGCAGCAATGTAGGCATTTTCTAAGATCGACACAAAAAGCTGGAGTAACTCAGCGGGACAGGCAGCATCTCCGGAGAGAAGGAATGGGTGACGTTTCGGGGCCTGGATCCCTGTGTCTCGACCCAAAAACGTCACCCGTTCCTTCTCTCCAGAGAGGCTGCCTGTCCTGCTGAGTTACTCCAGCTTTTTGTGTCACGGGGTAACGCCTGTACGGCCGTGAGTAGTCGCCCAAAGAGTCGTACCTTTTTCTGGTCGCCGCTGGATTTCGGCGACCTGCTGCGACTATTACGGGTGCCGGCAAGTGGGACAGGCCCTTAATGACGTTTGCCACCCTCCAGTTTTCTGATCTCTCAGAGATAAAGCTCTGGGCCTTACCCGGGTGGTCAGCGGTGGCGTAGTGGAGCAGGAACCCTCTGCCCGTTTGATGGGTGGCGCTTCGGAACTCCACCGTCACCGCGCCGGACATCAGTTGGATTCTCGGCAAATCTTGGTACATTTTTCCACAGTATGGACCTGCCCCCCCCCCAAAAAAAAGTACAAATTCAAACACTGTAGGTAAGTATCATACAAGTCACATTGAATGGCGGTGCTGGCTGGAAGGGCCAAATGGCCTACTCCTGCACCTATTGTCCATCATCTAAGTCGGAAGAGAGAAAAAGACGGCACAGTTGCGTCTGGCGGTAGAGTCGCTGCCTCACAGCGCCGGAGACCCGGGTTCGATCCCGAACTACGGGTTCTGTCTGTACGGAGTTTGTACGTTCTCCCCGTGGGTTTCCTCTGGGTGCTCCAGTTACCTCCCACACTCCAAAAGATGTACAGGTTTGTAGGTTAATTGGCTTGGTGTAAATGTTAAAAACATCGTCCCTCGTGTGTGTGGGATAGTGTTAGTGTGCGGGGATCGCTGGACAGTGCAGTCTCGGTGGGCCGAAGGGCAGTTTCCGCGCTGTATCTCTAAACTAAACGGCGATAAATTGTCCCCAGTGGATAAGGAGTGGATCTTAAAGTGGGATAAAATAGGATGCAAAGGATACAAAGGACATTTATTATCACATACACCAAATGGTGTAGTGAAATTTGACTTGCTCACGAATAAAGATAAGACACATTAGAGAATTTAACAACATAAAAACACCCCCCCCCCACAATGGTTCCCACTGTGGGGGAAGGCAGCAAAGTGTGAACTAGTGTAGTGTGAACTAGAACTAGTGTGAACCGGTGATCGATGGTGGGTGTGGACTCTGCAGGCTGAAGGGCCCGTTTCCACGCTGTATCTCCAAGACTAAACCAAGAAACAATTATTCCGTTTAGTTTAATTTTGAGATACAGCATGGAAACAGGTCCTTCAGACCATCGAGTCAGCACGGTTCAACGATCACCCTTAAACTAGTGTTTAAGAAAGAACTGCAGATGCTGGAAAAATTGAAGGTAGGCAAAAATGCCGGTGAAACTCAGCAGGTGAGGCAGCATCTATTGAGCGAAGGAGTCGAGACCCGAAACGTCACCCATTTCCTTCGCTCCATAGATGAGTTTCTCCAGCATTTTTGTCTACCCTTAAACGAGTCCGATGTTATCCCAGTTTCACACCCTACACATTAGGGGCAATTTACAGAATCCCAATTTTAGGAGAGACGAGGAGAAATGTCTTTAGTCAGAGGGTGGTGAACCTGTGGACGTTTTTGCCTCAGACAGCTGGAGGCCAAGTCAAAGGATATTTTTAAGGCAGAGATAGTTCCTTGATTAGTGCAGGTGTCAGAGGTTATGGGACGAGAAGGCAGGAGAATGGGGTTAGGAGGGAGAGATAGATCAGCCACGATTGAATGGCAGAGTAGACTTGATGGGCCGAATGGTCTAATTATACTCCTATCACTTACGACCTTATGAATCCACAAACCTGCAGGTCTTTGGAGTGTGGGAGGAAACTGGGGCACCCGGAGAAAACCCACACGGTCACAGGGGGAAAGGTGCAAACTCCGTACTGACAGCACCGGTAGTCAGGATGGAACCCGGGTCTCTGGCGCTGTGAGGCAGCAACTCTACCGCTGCGCCACCGTGCCACGTGGTCGCTGATGTGCATGCGGAGCGTGCAGTGCATTAATTGACCGTCTTATTTCCCATGTAACCAACAAGACGATCCTTTTATTAGTTCTGAACAGCTTCTGGGGCTCTGCGTTTGTGAGATCTGTCCTCCTTGTCTTTATTTACACAGAGTATGGTAACCCACGCTATTCATTTCACCAGTAACATTCAATTAACTTTCAGCTTGCAGCTCGTTCAGCTCCAAAGCCAACAGCTTGGAAAGGTCACACAAATTAAATCTGCCCACACAACAGCTGTTAAAGTTATGCTGTATCATTCGTTTTTACGTGGCAAATTTCTCATGCGACCAACACACTCCAGCATTGTTGGGATCCAACTGATCCGCTACCCCACAGCTCCAGTGACCTAGGTAACGAAGGCTCCCGACCTGAAACGTCACCTGTCCATGTTCTCCGGAGATGACGCCTGGCGCTCCGATAAACACAAAAAGCTGGAGTAACTCAGCGGGACAGGCAGCGTCTCTTCAGTCTGAAGAAGGGTCTCGACCTGAAACATCACCCATTCCTTCTGTCCAGAGATGCTGCCTGAGTTACTCCAGCATTTTGAGTCTATCTTTGGTTTAAACCAACATCTGCAGTTCCTTCCTACACATTTCGCCTGACCTGCTGAGTTACTCCAGCATTTTATGTCTTTCTTTTCCCACACCTTAAAAAAAAAAAAAAAAAAGTTTCTCAGATTAGTTTAGAGATGCAGCATGGAAACAGGTCCTTGGGCCCACCGAGTGCATACCGACCATCGATCACCCGTTCATGCTGGTTCGATGACGTCCCACTTTCTCATCCAATCCCTACACGGCAGGGGCAGTTTAGAGAGGGGTGATTAACTTGCAAATCCGCACGTCTTTGGGATGTGGGGGGGGAGGGGTGGAAACCCACGTGGTCAAAGGGAAGAACGTGTAAACTCCACACAGACAGCACCTGAGGTCAGGATTGAACCAGCGTCTCTGGTACTGCGAGGCAGCAGCTCTACCCGCTGTGCCGATTACAAGGCAGAATACTTGGTAGAACACACAGTGCCAGAGCAGGTCAGGCAGCATCTGTGGAGAACATGGATAGGTGACGTTTCGGGATGCTTCTTCAGACTAATGCTGCCTGACCCACTGAGTAACTTCAGCACTGTGTTTGGCCCGACATCAGTATGAAGAAGGGTCTCCCATTCCTTCTCTCCAGAGATGCTGCCTGTCCCGCTGAGTTACTCCAGCATTTTGTGTCTACCTTCAATTTAAACCAGCGTCTGCATTTATTTCTTACACACTGTGTTCTTCACAAAGCACCAGCATCTGCAGTTCCTTGTGTCCACCAAGTACTCCGACTTGCCTCCAGAGTGTTTTATTGCCATGTGTACTGCAGCTGACCAAATAAAATTTGCAGCTCTGCAGGCCCAATAACTCAGGTGAAAATGACAAAAATACAATAAATTAATAGCCATAATCCTAGGTAGCCATAATAGTGCACCTGCTCTCCTTTAACATAGTACCATGGGAACTCTGCAGTAATTAATTACAAATGTTTATTTTAGAGGTACAGTGTGAAAACAGGCCCTTCGGCCCAACTAGTCCGCACCGACCAGCGACCCCATACACGAACACTATCCCACACACACTTGGGACAATTTACACTTACACCAAACCTATTAACCTACAAACCTGCACGTCTTTGGAGCGCGGGAGGAAACCGAGGATCTCGGAGAAAACCCACGGAGGTCACGGGGAGAACGTGCAAACTCCGTACAGACAGCGCCCGTAGTCGGGATCGAACCCGGGTCTCCGGCGCTGTACGGCAGCAACTCTACCGCTGCCGCTGGTTTTCCAAAAAGACACAAAGTGCTGGAGTGATTCAGGGGGTCGGGCAGCATCTTTGAAACACATGGCTAGGTGACGTTTTGGGTCGGGACAATTCTTCAGGCTGCTGTTTCGGGCTGGGAGGTGGTGTGTCTTTTTCCCCCCATGGTTCTGTTATTCTTTGGCACGTGATGTCCCTGTGAAGGCAAGAGTGAAGTTGGCTGGATGCGGCACAGTTTTACACTGTGCCATTATTGCCGTTCTTGCCGACAGTATTAGATTCCAGCCATCCCTTCATCTCTTCCCTACAGCCATTCGGCTATTAAACACTACAATCTCCAAATAAGCTCTGAACAACAGAATATTATTGTACCATTATAGTTTTTGTGTGTGTGTGCATGTTCATATATAGACAATAGACAATAGGTGCAGGAGGAGGCCATTCAGCCCTTCGAGCCAGCACTGCCATTCAATGTGATCATGGCTGATCATCCCCAATCAGTACCCCGTTCCTGCCTTCTCCCCATCTCCCCTGACTCCGCTATCTTTAAGAGCCCTATCTAACTCTCTCTTGAAAGTATCCAGAGAACTGGCCTCCACCGTCCACTGATGCAGAGAATTCCACAGACTCACAACTGTGTGAAAATATATACACACAAAAAAAGTGTAATAATAATCTATGTAGTTCAGATCTATATATGTGTATTTGTGAGTATGTGTGTTCTCTCCTTTATTATATTGCGTATTATATTATAGTGTACGATGTTTACATATCCTGTTGTGTTGTTGGAAGTTATGCCCCTGTCCCACTAAGGCAATTTTTTAGAGGACTATAGGCTGTCACCACATGGTCGCCAGGGTGTAGCCTGTTTGGTCGCGAGTCGTCTCCTCAGTCGCCCAAAGAATCGTAGCGTTTTTCTGGTCGCTGCTGGATTTTAAAATGTTCAAAACTTTTTGGTGACAGTCGGTTTGACGCCAACGAGCGTAGCTTGACCTCTCCTGACGTAGGTGCTGTCGTAGGTTGTCGCCGGTGCTGACTTTGGTGAATTCCATTAATGTGAACCGGCGACTGAATTGTCTTAAGTTGTCGCCCACAGGGTCGTACATGGTCGTAGGTTGTCGCGTGTGGACGTAGGTTGTCGTAGGTGGACGTCCTAACGGGTTGTCGGTAGCTTGCCGTATCTTGCCGTCGACCAGGTGGTAGGTTGTCGTAGACTTTCTCATAGGGGGGGTCCAGTCGGCGGTTTTTCGGCGACCTGCTATGACTATGACAGTCACTGGAAAAATCGCCTAAGTGGGACAGGCCCATAATAATGTCATCGTTCTATCTGGGACACACGACAATAAAACACTCTCGACTCTTGTCTTCCATTGTTGGGAAGTACGGAGAACAAAAGTGAAAACCAGCAGTTCAGCATCACTTGCATTTGCCAGCGTGGAGCGGCACGGTGGCGCAGCGGTAGAGTTGCTGCCTCACAGCGCCAGTGACCCGGGTTCAATCCTGACTACGGGTGCTGTCTGTATGGAGTTTGTACGTTCTCCCCGTGACCTGCGGGGGTTTTCCCGGGTGCTCCGGTTTCCTCCCACATCCTAAAGACGTGCAGGTTTGTAGGTTAATTGACTTCTCTAAATTGTGTAGGATAGAACTAGCGTACGGGCGATCGCTGGTCTGCGCGGACTGAAGAGCTCGTTTCCATGCTGTGTCTCTAAACTAAAGCTAAACTTGACTTCTATTTAAATTTAATTTCAGACTCCATGCCACTGAGGCACCAACAGTGTGCAGGCATGGATGGAAATGCTTTAATTTTCCACAGTCACAGAATTATCTACCCTTTTAAAAATGGCTGTTAATTACATTTTTCATGAATGAACAAGTCTTATTATTATAGACACAGCAATTAAGCTTCCCGTTTCCAGCCTTCTTTTGAGATTGACATCGGCTTCTACACAAAACCTATTTGGAGAAAATGTTCCATCTGAATTACGAATAAAAAGTTACAAATTATGCAAATGTGTACAACCCAGAATGAATCTGTGGCGAACGTGAAGTCAAGATAAACTAATTTCCACGTTGCATCACCAAACTACACTTTCCAGGTTCTGTCTCACCTCACGTCCCTTTTCCAGCTTTATCCCCCCACTCCCCCCCAAATGTAAATTGTATCCAGTGTGAGTGGGATTGTGCTAACGATCGTTGGTCGGCATGGACTCGATGGGCCGAAGGGAATGGACAGACATTGCCAATCCCGCTGGGTTACTCCAGCACTGTGTGTTATATATAGAGTGATACAGCATGGAAACAGGCCCATCGGTCTAACTTGACCAGACCAACCAACGTGTCCCAGCTACACTAGTCCCACCTGCCTGCGTTTGGTCCATATCCCTCCAAATCTCTCCTATCCATGTAGCTGTCTAAGTGTTTCTTAAATGTTGAGATAGTCCCAGCTTCAACTAGATCGTCTGGCAGCTCATTCAATGCACCCACCACCCTTTGTCTTTTATTCAAGATTCCAACAGCTGCAGTTTCTTGTGTCTCTGTCATGTTTTATTGGTTTATTGAGAGATATGAGGCCAAACAGTGGGAACATCCATGGTGCTAACAGAATCAAGGTGATATGGGGAGAAGGCAGGAACGGGGCACTGATTTTGGATGATCAGCCATGATCATATTGAATGGCGGTGCTGGCTCGAAGGGCCGAATGGCCTACTCCTGCACCTATATTCTATGTTTCTATGTTTCAAACGCGGGCAGGTGGGACTAGTGTAGCTGGGACAGTGGGACTAATGTAACTGCAGTCCTAGTGCAGGTGGGACTAGTGTAGCTGTAGATGGCCGGTGTGGGCAAGTTGGGCTGAAGGGCCTTTTTCCACACAGTATCACTCTATCTCCCACTTCGGCACCTAATCTAATCTATCCTCACCTCCCTCGTTTCCTGTGCCTCAAGTGTTTGTCATTATCAGTCATAAATATTCTCGAACTACGAGCATCAGTGACTCTCTGGGGAAAAGAATTCCAAAGATTCTTGGGAGTAAACTGGCAAAGAAGTTTGTCCTCTCCTCAGTTTTAAATGATCAATCCCTCGTCTTATAAAGCATTTTTTGTTCCTGTACACTTGTTTCTGTGATCAGGCAAAAGTGACTTTGGACCTTAAAGATGCAGTGCAGGAACAGGCCCTTCGGTCCTCCAAGTCCGTGCCAGCCACCAATCCCTGCACACTAACACAATCTGCACACTAGGTACCATTTTTTACCCAAGCCAATTAAGCTGCAAAACTGCACTCCTTTGGAGTGTGGGAGGAAACCGGAGCACCCGGAGAAAACCCACACAGCAACAGGGAGAACATATAAACTCTGTACAAACAGCACCCGTAATCGGGATCAAACCCGGGTCTCTGGCGCTGTGAGGCAGCAACTCTACCGATGCCCAGTCATGCCATCCCGTAGGTACTCCAGCACTTTGTGTTTTGTTACTGTTTTAGATGCCTTCGAACTTCAACGTCTGCACTAGGGCCCCAACCCAAAACATTGCCTAACCGTGTCCTCCAGAGATGCTGCCTGACCCTCTGAGTTACTCCAGCACTTTGTATTTTACACAATAAAGTGGTTTGCTTTAGTAATCCTCCTTCAAAAATAATATATTTGCAAATGTAAATGCTCCTTTAAAAGAAAGTTACCAAAGTAAATAGACAATAAGGGCAGGAGTAGGCCATTTGGCCCTTTGAGCCAGCACCACCATTCAATGTGATCATGGCTGATCATCCCCAATCAGTACCCCGTTCCTGCCTTCTCCCCATATCCCCGACTCCGCTTTCTTTAAGAGCCCTATCTAGCTTTCTCTTGAAAGTCGATGAAACAATGGATTATGCAGAATTTTAGGAAACCTACTGCTTTAGATGGAGACACAAGGAACCGCAGATGCTGAATCTTAAACGGAACACAAAGTACTGGAGGAGCTACACAGGACAGGCAGCAATAGCCAACTGGAGAAAGGGCCAAACCTGAAACATCGACTGTCCATTCCCTCCACAGATGCTGCCCGACCCACTGAGTTCCTCCAACACTTTGCTACTGATTTAGATATCCTCATAAATGATAGGGTCAGAATTAGGCCCATCAACCATCAAGTCTAGTGCGCCATTCAATCATGGCTGATCTATCTCAACCTCCTAACCCCATTCCTCTGCTTTCTCACAGTAACACCCAACACCGTGGAGGCTCAGTCTCTGAAGAAGAGTCCTGACCCAAAACATTGTCTGTCCATTCGCCCGCCACAGACGCTGCCTGACCCGCCGAGTACCTCCAGCACTTTGTGTGTCGTGTTACTATTTGAGATGTTTGTTTGTGGTTCTGGACGATGGCCGATTGTGTAATTGATGTCTGTACACTAAAAAAAAATGTTGTTGCCCAATGTGCATGTCACAATGTATTTCAGACAGGGTCAACCGCTGATGTTGCTGTCCGCCCACATCTTGTGTCATCATCTGTACCCAGTACTCAGACTAAACACTGTGCGTAACTCTGGCATCTGGTACTGACCTTTACATCAGCTTTGTTTATTGTCAAGTGTACTGAGGTACAATGAACAGCTCTTTTGTTGTGTACTACCCAGTCAGCGGGAAGACTACACGTGATTGCAATCAACCCACGCAGAGTACAGCTACAAGATGATGGGAATTATATTTGGTGCAAGTTACAGTCCAGTCAAGGGTCTCTAATGAGGTGGATGGGTGGTCAGGACCAAGATCAGCCATAGAAACATAGAAAATAGGTGCAAGAGGAGGCCATTCGGCCCTTTGAGCCAACACCACCTTTCATTGTGATCATGGCTGATCGTCCCCAATCAATAACCCGTGCCTGCCTTCTCCCCATATCCCTCGACTCCACTAGCCCCTAGAGCTCTATCTAACTCTCTCTTAAATCCATCCAGTGACTTGGCCTCCACTGCCCTCTGTGGCAGGGAATTCCACAAATTCACAACTCTCTGGGTGAAAAGGTTTTTTCTCACCTCAGTCTTAAATGACCTCCCCTTTATTCTATGACTGTGGCCCCTGGTTCTGGTCTCACCCAACATTGGGAACATTTTTCCTGCATCTAGCTTGTCCAGCCTTTTTATAATTTTATATGTTTCTATAAGATATCCCCTCATCCTTCTAAACTCCAGTGAACACAAGCCATGATTGAATGGCGGAGTAGTCTTGATGGGCCGAATGGCCTAACCCTGCTCCTACCACTTATGACCATTCTCATTGAACTAGTGGAGTCCAGGTGTAAAAATACTCAGCATATTAATGATCACAATTAATTATTTTGGTTCAGCACAAACGTTTACTTTAGACGGCGATGGTTTGAACATCCTCGGCCATTGGTGCAAACCCAACGTTCATTGGTCCTGACCCGCGGACACACTTTGGCGGTGCGGAGTCACATATGGCGTGCAGTGGGCCGGGACACGCCCGGAAAGAAGGCCCGACTCCCCCACTGCAGTATGTTTAGAAAGGTTCAGAGGAAAATGAGCCAAACGTGGGCAGGTGGGACTTGTGTAGATGGGGCATCTTTGTTAGTATGGCCAAGTTGGGCCGAAGGGCCCGTTTCCACACTGTATGACTATTCCACACTGTATGGCTATTGAAAGTTGTAGAGAAGCGGGGGGACGGGTGAAGGGAACACGTGTGTGTGTGTGTGTGTGTGTGTGTGTGTGTGTGTGTGTGTGTGTGTGTGTGTGCGTGTGTGTGTGTGTGCGTACGGAATGACACAGATGTTGGTGGTGAATGGAGGGCAATGGCGCGAAAGGTCGGAAGAAGGGTCTCGACCCGAAACATCACCCATTCCTTCGCTCCAGTGATACTGCCTGTCCCGCTGAGTTACTCCAGCACTCCGTGTCTATCTTTGGTGTCAACATAGAAAATAGGTGCAGGAGTAGGCCATTCGGCCCTTCGAGCCTGCACCGCCATTCAATATGATCATGTCTGATCATCCAACTCAGTATCCCGTACCTGCCTTCTCTCCATACCCCCTGATCCCCTTAGCCACAAGGGCCACATCTAACTCCCTCTTAAATATAGCCAATGAACTGGCCTCAACTAATCTCTGTGGCAGAGAGTTCCAGAGACTCATCACTCGCTGTGTGAAAAAAGTCTTTCTCATCTCGGTCCTAAATGACTTCCCCCTTATCCTTAAGCTGTGACCCCTTGTCCTGGACTTCCCCAACATCGGGAACAATCTTCCTGCATCTAGCCTGTCCAACCCCTTAAGAATTTTGTAAGTTTCTATAAGATCCCCTCTCAATCTCCTGTATTCTAGAGAGTATAAACCGAGTCTATCCAGTCTTTCTTCATAAGACAGTCCTGACATCCCAGGAATCAGTCTGGAGAACCTTCTCTGCACTCCCTCTATGGCAATAATGTCCTTCCTCAGATTTGGAGACCAGAAATGTACGCAATACTCCAGGTGTGGTCTCACCAAGACCCTGTACAACTGAAGTAGAACCTCCCTGCTCCTATACTCAAATCCTTTTGCTATGAAAGCTAACATACCATTCGATTTCTTCACTGCCTGCTGCACCTGCATGCCTACTTTCAATGACTGGTGTACCATGACACCCAGGTCGCGTTGCATCTCCCCTTTTCCTAATCGGCCACCATTTAGATAATAGTCTGCTTTCCTGTTTTTGCCACCAAAGTGGATAACCTCACATTTATCCACATTATACTGCATCTGCCAAACATTTGCCCACTCACCCAGCCTATCCAAGTCACCTTGCAGTCTCCTAGCATCCTCCTCACAGCTAACACTGCCCCCCAGCTTAGTGTCATCCGCAAACCTGGAGACATTGCCTTCAATTCCCTCATCCGGCAACAGATCATTAATATATATTGTAAATAGCTGGAGTCCCAGCACTGAGCCTTGCAGTACCCTACTAGTCACTGCCTGCCATTGTGAAAAGGACCCGTTTACTCCTACTCTTTGCTTCCTGTTTGCCAGCCAGTTCTCTATCCACATCAATACTGAACCACCAATGCCATATGCTTTAAGTATGTATACTAATCTCTTATGTGGGACCTTGTCGAAAGCCTTCTGGAAATCCAGATATACCACATCCACTGGTTCTCCCTTATCCACGCTACTAGTTACATCCTCAAAAAATTCCACAAGATTCGTCAGACATGATTTTACCTTTCGTAAATCCATGCCGACTTTGTCCAATGATTTCACCACTTTCCAAATGTGCTGCTATCCCATCTTTAATAACTGACTAGCAGTTTCCCCACTACCGATGTTAGACTAACTGGTCTGTAATTCCCCATTTTCTCTCTCCCTCCTTAAAACGAGGGGTTACATTTGCTACCCACCAATCCTCAGGAACTACTCCAGAATCTAAAGAGTTTTGAAAGATTATCACTAATGCATCCACTATTTCCGGAGCTACTTCCTTAAGTACTCTGGGATGCAGCCTAACTGGCCCTGGGGATTTATCGGCCTTTAATCCATTCAATTTACCCAACACCACTTCCTGACTAACCTGGATTTCACTCAATTCCTCCTTTGACCCGCGGTCCCCTGCTATTTCCGGCAGATTATTTATGTCTTCCTTAGTGAAGACGGAACCAAAGTAGTTATTCAATTGGTCCACCATATCCTTGTTCCCCATGATCAACTCACCTGTTTCTGACTGCAAGGGACCTACATTTGTTTTAACTAATCTCTTTCTCTTCACATATCTATAAAAACTTTTGCAGTCAGTTAATGTTCCCTGCCAGTTTTCTTTCATAATCTATTTTTCCTTTCCTAATTAAGCCCTTTGTCCTCCTCTGCTGGTCTCTGAATTTCTCCCAGTCCTCTGGTATGCTGCTTTTTCTGGCTACTTTGTACGCATCATCCTTTGCTTTGATACTATCCCTGATTTCCCTTGTTATCCACGGATGCACTACCTTCCCTGATTTATTCTTTTGCCAAACTGGGATGAACAATTTTTGTAGTTCATCCATGCAGTCTCTAAATGTCTTCCATTGCATATCCACCGTCAATCCTTTTGGAATTAATTGCCAGTCAATCTTGGCCAATTCACGTCTCATACCCTCAAAGTTACCTTTCTTTAAGTTCAGAACCAATGTTTCTGAATTAACAATGTCACTCTCCATCCTAATGAAGAACTCAACCATATTATGGTCACTCTTGCCCAAGGGGGCACGTAAAGCAAGACTGCTAACTAACCCTTCCTCATTACTCAATACCCAGTCTAAAATAGCCTGCTCTCTCGTTGGTTCCTCTACATGTTGATTTAGATAACTATCCCGCATACATTCCAAAAAATCCTCTTCCTCAGCACCCCTGCCAATTTGATTCACCCAATCTATATGTAGATTGAAGTCACCCATTATAACTGTTTTGCCTTTGTCGCACGCATTTCTAATTTCCTGTTTGATACCATCCCCAACTTCACTACTACTGTTAGGTGGTCTGTACACAACACCCACCAGACTTTTTGTCCCTTAGTGTTTTGCAGCTCCACCCATACCGATTCCACATCCTCCAAGCTAATGTCCTTCCTTTCCATTGCGTTAATCTCCTCTCTAACCAGCAACGCTACCCCACCTCCTTTTCCTTTATCTCTATCCCTCCTGAATATTGAATATCCTTGGATGTTCAGCTCCCAGCCTTGGTCACCCTGGAGCCATGTCTCCGTGATCCCAACTATATCATAATCATTAATAGCATTAATAGCACGTTCAACTCATCCACCTTATTACGAATACTCCTTGCATTGAGACACAAAGCCTTCAGGCTTGTTTTTACAACGCTCTTACCCCTTATACAATTATGTTGAAAAGTGGCCCTTTTTGATTTTTGCCCTGGTTTTGTCTGCCTGCTACTTTTACTTTTCACCTTGCTCCCTATTGCTTCTACCCTCATTTTACACCCACCTGCCTCTCTGCTCTTGATAATACTACTCGTGGAAAAAAAGCTGTTTTCCATGAGTAGTTTGTTTTGTTTGTTGATTTTAGCTCTGCATCAACACCATTGTGCCAGAGCGACTACACTCCAAACTTTCCAAGTTGACGGTCCCTGAACCCCTCTGCCGGTGGATCACCATCTTCCTGACAGACAGGAAGCAGCATGTGAGGCTGGCAAAGTACACCTCGGACCCGCAAACGCTCAGCATAGGAGCAGCGCAAGGCTGCGTACTCTCTCCTCTCCTCTCTCTACACCAACGACTACACCTCCACAGACTCCTCTGTCAAGCTTCTCAAGTTTGCGGACGACACAACCCTGATTGGACTGATCCAGGATGGGGAGGAATCTGCCTACAGACAGGAAGTGTCACAGCTGGCGTCCTGGTGCCATCGCAACAACCTGGAGCTCAATGCTCTTAAGACAGTGCAATTGATTGTAGACTTTAGGAGAGCTCACCCTCCCCTCACCATCAACAACACCACAGTCACATCTGTGGAGTCGTTTAAGTTCTGGGGAACCATCAAGTCAAAAAGGCACAACGGAGGATGTACTTCCTGAGGCAGCTGAGGAAGCACAATCTGCCACCGGCAATGATGGTCCAATTCTATACGGCCATGTTCTCACCTTCTCCATCACGGTCTGGTTTGGCTCAGCCACCAAGCACGACATCCGGAGGCTGCAGCGAATCGTCCAATCAGCCGAGAAAGTTATTGGCTGCAACCTTCCCTCCATTGATGAACTGTACACTACAAGGGCCAGGAAGCGAGCGGGCAAGATCATCTCTGACCCCTCCCACCCTGGCCACAAACTAATTGAATCACTTCCCTCTGGAAGGCGACTCCGGACTGTCAAAGCTGCCACAGCCAGACATAAAACAGCTTTTTCCCACGACTAGTAGCTCTACTCAATAACCAAAAATCTGTAGCCTCCTTTAGCTCTGGTATTTTATTTAATTCACATGTTTAATCGATAATGTTTTATTATTAATGTTTAATGTTTTAAGTATCATTCTTAACTGTCGCTATATGTCAAGTTGTCACTTGCGGGCAGAGCACCAAGGCAAATTCCTTGTATGTGAATACTTGTCCAATAAATTTATTCATTCATTCATCTGCAGTTCCTTCCTACACATTTTTGACTAGAATTACTGGATAGCTGAATCATAGAACAAAAATCTTTTGGCAACCTAGGTAGCCTAAATAAAGGCAGTTACTAAAAATATTTATTTTGATTCACCAAACACCAGAGTATTACTGACATAGATGGCTTGTCGCCATCTTATACTGGGAATGCTCAACATGTAAATAAATCAAATTGCCTCTAATTGAATATTAATCTGCAGAAATAGATTGTTGCAACTGTGAAAAGTGACAACTGGAGAGTGGTCCTGACCTCCCATCTACCTCATTGGAGACAATTAAACTATGCTTAATCGCACTTTACCTTGCACTAAATGTTATTCCCTTTATCATGTATCTGTACACTGTGGACGGCTCGATTGTAATCGTGTACAGTGGCTTGCAAAAGTTTTCATACCCCTTGAACTTTTCCACATTTTGTCACGTTACAACCACAAACGTAAATGTATTTTATTGGGATTTTATGTGATAGACCAACACAAAGTGGTGCATAATTGTGAAGTGGAAGGAAAATGATACATGGTTTCCAAATTTTATTACAAATAAAAAACTGAAAAGTGTGGCGTGCAAAAGTATTCAGCCCCCCCCCCCCCCCCCCCCCCCCGAGTCAATACTTCGTAGAACCACCTTTCGCTGCAATTACAGCTGCAAGTCTTTTGGGGTAACCATATAACCATATAACAATTACAGCACGGAAAACAGGCCTCTCGGCCCTTTCAGTCCGTGCCGACCATTTGTTTTCCCTAGTCCCATCTACCTGCACTCAGACCATACCCCTCCATTCCCTTCACGTCCATATACCTATCCACTTTACTCTTAAATGCTAAAATCGATCCTGCCTCCACCACTTCTGCTGGAAGCTGATTCCACACAGCCACCACCCTCTGAGTAAAGAAGTTCCCCCTCACGTTACCCCGAAACCTCTGTCCCTTAATGGTATGTCTCTACCAGCTTTGCACATCTAGAGACTGAAATTTTGCCCATTCTTCTTTGCAAAATAGCTCAAGCTCAGTCAGATTGGATGGAGAGCGTCTGTGAACAGCAATTTTCAAGTCTTGCAAGAGATTCTCAATTGGATTTAGGTCTGGACTGACTGGGCCATTCTAACACATGAATATGCTTTGATCTAAACCATTCCATTTTAGCTCTGGCTGTATGTTTAAGGTTGTTGTCCTGCTGGAAGGTGAACCTCCGCCCCAGTCTCAAGTCTTTTGCAGACTCTAACAGGTTTTCTTCCAAGATTGCCCTGTATTTGGCTCCATCCATCTTCCCATCAATTCTTACCAGCTTCCCTGTCCATGCTGAAGAAAAGCATCCCCACAGCATGATGCTGCCACCACCATGTTTCACAGCGGGGATGGATGGTGTGTTCAAGGTGATGTGCAGTGTTAGTTTTCCGCCACACATAGCGTTTTGCATTTAGGCCAAAAACTTCAATTTTGGTCTCATTGGACCAGAGCATCTTCCTCCACATGTTTGCTGTGTCCCCCACATGGCTTGTGGCAAACTGCAAACGGGACTTCTTATGGCTTCTTCGGTATTCACCAAGGAGAAGGATATTGAACTCGGTGAGTTAAGGGGAAAAAGTAGAGTAGCTATGGAAACTATGAGATTCAAAGAGAAGGAAGTACTGACACTTTTGAAAAATATAAAAGTGGATAAGTCTCCAGTCCTGACAGGATATTCCCTAGGACATTGAGGGAAGTTAGTGTAGAAAATAGCAGGAGCTATGACAGAAATATTTCAAATGTCATTAGAAACGGGAATAGTGCCGGAGGATTGGCTACTGCGCATGTTGTTCCATTGTTTAAAAAGGGTTCAAAGAATAAACCTAGCAATTATAGACCTATTAGTTTGACCGTCATGGTGGGCAAATTATGAAAGGATACTTAGAGATAATATATATAAGCATCTGGATAAACAGGGTCTGATCAGTCAACATGGATTTGTGCCTGGAAGGTTGTTTCACAAACCTTCTTGAATTTTTTGAAGCGGTAACTAGGGAAATTGATGAGGGTAAAGCAGTGGATGTTGTCTATATGGATTTCAGTAAGGTCTTTGACAAGGTTCCCCATGGAAGGTTGGTTAAGAAGGTTCAATCTTTGGGTGTTAATGGCGGAGTAGCAAGATGGATTCAACAGTGGCTGAATGGGAAATGTCAGAGAGTAATGGTGGATGGCTGTTTGTCAGGTTGGAAGCCGGTGACCAGTGGGGTGCCTCAGGGATCTGTGTTGGGTCCACTGTTGTTTGTCATGTACATCAATGATCTGGATGATGGGGTGAAAATTGGATAAGTAAGTATGCAGGATGATACTAAGATAGGTGGTGTTGTGGATAATGAAGTAGATTTTCAAAGTCTACAGAGAGATTTGGGCCATTTGGAAAAGTGGGCTGAAAGATGGCAGATGGAGTTTAATGCTGATAAGTGTGAAGTGCTACATCTTGGCAGGACAAATCAAAATAGGACGTACATGGTAAATGGTAGGGAATTGAGGAATGCTGTGGAACAGAGGGATCTAGGAATAACTGTGCATAGTTCCCTGAAGGTGGAATCGCATGTAGATAGGGTGGTAAAGAAAGCCTTTGGTGCTGGCCTTTATAAATCAGAGCATTGAATATAGGAGTAGGGAAGTAATGTTAAAAATTGTACAAGGCATTGGTTAGACCAATTCTGGAGTATGGTGTACAATTTTGGTCGCCTAGTTATAGGAAGGATGTCAACAAAATAGAGAGGTACAGAGGAGATTTACTAGAATGTTGCCAGGGTCCAGCAACTATGTTACAGAGAAAGGTTGAACAAGTTAGGTCTTTATTCTTTGGAGCGCAGAAGGTTAAGGGGGGACTTGATTGAGGTCTTTAAAATGATGAAAGGGATAGACAGAGTTGACGTGGATACGTTTTTTCCCATTGAGGGTGGAAGATTAAACAAGAGGGCATGACATGAGAATTAAGGGACAGAGGTTTCGGGATAACGTGAGGGGGAACTTCTTTACTCAGAGGGTGGTGGCTGTGTGGAATCAGCTTCCAGCAGAAGTGGTGGAGGCAGGGATCGATTTTAAACATTTAAGAGTAAAGTGGATAGGTATATGGACGTGAAGGGAATGGAGGGTATGGTCTGAGTGCAGGTAGATGGGACTAGGAGAAAACAAATGGTCGGCACGGACTGGAAGGGCCGAGAGGGCCTGTTTCCGTGCTGTAATTGTTATATGGTTATATGGTTATATGGCTTTGTTTCAACAATGGCTTTCTTCTTGCCACTCTTCCATAAAGGCCCCGATTTGTGGAGTTCACGACTAATAGTTGTCCCCGTGGACAGATTCTCCCACCTGAGCTGTGGATCTCTGCAGCTCCTCCAGAGTTACCATGGGCCTCTTGCTGCTTCTCTGATCAATGCTCTCCTTGCCCGGCCTGTCACTTTAGGTGGACGCCATGTCTGATGTCTTGGTAGGTTTGCAGTTGTGCCATACTCTTTCCATTTTCGGATGATGGATTGAACAGTGCTCCGTGAGATGTTCAAAGCTTGGGATATTTTTTTTATAACCTAACCCTGCTTTAAACATCTCCACAACTTTATCCCTGACCTGTCTGGTGTGTTCCTTGGGCTTCATGATGCTGTTTGTTCACTAACGCTCTCTAACAAACCTCTGAGGCCGTCACAGAACAGCTGTATTTATACTGAGATTACATTACACACAAGTGGACTCTATTTACTAATTAGGTGACTTCTGAAGGCAATTGGTTGCACAGGATTTTATTTAGGGGTATCAGAGTAAAGGGGGCTGAATGCTTTTGCACGCCACACTTTTCAGTTTTTTTATTTGTAAAAAATGTGAAAACCATGTATCATTTTCCTTCCACTTCACAATTATGCGCCACTTTGTGTTGGTCAATCACATAAAATCCCAATAAAATACATTTACGGTTGTGGTTGTAACGTGACAAAATGTGGAAAAGTTCAAGGGGCGTGAAAGCTTTTGCAAGCCACTGTATAGTCTTTCCGCTGACTGGATAGCAGGCAACAACAGCTTTTCACTGTACCTCGGAACACGTGCCAATACTAAAATGTAAACCAATATTCTGGCATAATTTGCTTTTTCGGAGCACCTGCCATGCACTTCACATTCTGATAAAAATTGCAGAAGTGTTACGGTGCAGAAGACCACTCAGCCCGTCTATTTGTGCTAGCATGGGCAGTTTCCCCTTGAAACCATTGAACTCTGAGAGAATGGTGCCTGTATTACTGGACATGATCCCTGAAAGAGTCACTTCACACTCATATATCCAATTTCTCAAATATAATTTATTCTTTAAAATCCACTTGGTGAATGTGCCCTTGGTGTCAAATTAGACCATAGCACAGCGGTCTCTGATGTATCTACTGCCACCTCTGGAACCAGAAGATGACCCGATTACTCTCAGGGGGGATGTGGACAAGGATAAGGACAAGGTTAAGTAGATTTTAAAGAAACAGCATGGAAACAGGCCACCTCTAGTTCCATGTGTAGGAAGGATCTGCAGATGCAGGTTGAAAGCAAAGATAGACACAGAAAGCTGGAGTAACTCAGCGGGACAGGCAGCACCTCTGGAGAGAAGGAATGGGTGACGATTCGGGTCAAGACCCGTCTTCAGACCTCGTGGGTTTTATCCGAGATCTTCGGTTTCCTCCCACACTCCAAACACATACAGGTTTTTTGGGTTAATTGGCTTGGGTTTGTATACTTGGTACAAGTGTAAATTGTCCCATATGTGTGTAGGATAGTGTTAGTGTGCGGGGATCGCTGGTCGGTGCGGACTCGGTGGGCTGAAGGTCAGTTTCCGCGTTGTACCTTTAAACTAAACTAAATAAGCATCGGTACTTTCTCAGCCAATGGCCAAGGAACGTCTGTCTTGCTCCGAGCCGGGAGATGGAGGAAGGGACAGCCCACGAATATCAGTCGATGCCACGGAACGCTCCTCAGTCACAGAGGACTGGCTTCTGTTTGTGACACTTTGCAGTTCACTGTTGAATAATGGCAGTGAGAGAATTTCAGGAATGGGAAGTATTTAAACAAAACTATTCCCTGGGAGATTAAACGGACGGCAAAGTTCACAGCATAATGAGGTTTGACAACTTATTTTTGTAAACATTACTCATTCCATGATTTGTTGCGTTTTGTGTATAACATCATTACAATAGCAATTTGCTACCTGGCAGTGGGAGAGAGTTCTTACCGTTCACACTATGGTTCAGCTACAAACTTTATAACAAAATGTCTTCAAAACACATTTCAAAGAATTTATCAGTGAGTTTACTTTAGAGATACAGCGCAGAAACAGGCCGTTCGGCCCACTGCGTCCGCACCGACCAGCGATCCCCGCACACTAGCACTGTCCACACACTGGGGCCAATTCTACTCCCACAGCATTTTACAGAATACAACTAAGGGCGGCACGGTGGCGCAGCGGTAGAGTTGCTGCCTCACAGCGCCAGAGACCCGGGTTCGATTCTGGCTACGGGTGGTTTTCCCCGTACATTCTCCCCGTGACCGAGTGCGTTTTCTTCAAGATCTTCGGTTTCCTCGCACACTCCAAAGGCGTACGGGTTTGTAGGTTAATTGGCTTGGCGTAATTGTAAAACCGGCGTCTGTGTCTGTGTAGGATAGTGTTAGTGTGCGGGGATCGCTGGTCGGCGGGGACTCGGTGGGCCGAAGGGCCTGTTTCCACGCTTAAATCTCTAAACTAAACGAGCCACCAACTTTACCCCAAATTGTTGCCTCCTTACCGTAGCTGCCATTGGCGGGTGAAGCAGTGATCTGCACAGAATTGGAGGAACAATTCTCGGAGTACTCGATGTCCAAGTCAGCAAACATCAGCATGACTGCCTTCCCCTCTGCCACACGGAGCTGCCACCTGCACCATGTGTGGTTGGGGTAGGTGCCAGGGTAGTTCATGGTCGCCAAGGTGCCGCTCTCAGCGCCCGTAACCGTATGCCCACATCCATCACCTGGAACAGGATGAACAAAGCAATATAAATCTCCAGGAAATAATGGAGGAATTTCTTGAAGTGTAGATGCATCAGTATTTTTCTGTGAGGAGACCAATACCACGCACAAGACTCCAGGTGTGGTCAAATCAATGCCTTGTTTAACTAGATTTCTGCATTCAGTCCCCATGTCAATAGGCAATAGCATTCTGCTGGCTCAGCTAATTATTTGCCTGTGCCGTCACTCAGACACAAGTTCCCTCTGCAGCACGGAGGTGACCCAGCTGTATGGCGCAGAAACCGGACATTCGGCCCATCCTGTCCATGCCGACCGGAGCAAACCCCACACAGTCACAGGGAGAACGTGCAAACTCTGTACAGACAGCACCTGTAGTCAGAATCGAACCGTGGTCTCTGGCGCTGTGAGGCAGCAACTCTGCCGCAGCGCGACCGTGCCGCCTGCTTTAAAAGGTTTAGGTGGATGTGGGCAAAATGCAGGCAGGTGGGACTAGTGTAGATGAGGAGTGTAGGAAGACATGGACAAGTTGGGCCGAAGGGCCTGTTCATAAGGTGATGTGATAAGAGTAGGAATAGGCCATTCAGCCCATCAAGTCTACTCCGCAATTCAATCATGGCTGATCCATCTCTCCCTCCCAAACCCAAAACATCACCCAGATTCCTTCTCTGCAGAGATGCTGCTTGTCCCACTGAGTTGCCCCATAATTGGAGCACATTGCCTGCAGTGTTCTCCAATCCTCTTGCAATCAAGAACTATGTTCCATTTGCTGTCCTAATTGCTTGAGGATTAACTTTCCGTGATTCATAGGTCATAGGAGCAGAATTAGGCCATTCGGCCCATCGAGTCCACTCCACCATTCAATCATGGCTGATCTATCTCTCCCTCCTAACCCCCTTCTCCTGCTTTCTCCCCATAACCGCGAGCCCCAGTCGCCTCGACGCTGCAGTTGGACTGTGGACCGCGGGAGAAGAACAAAGGGAAGAGATAAGACTTTTGCCTTCCATCACAGTGAGGAGGTGTTGGCGATTCACTGTGATGGATGGTTGTGTAAATTGTGTTGAGTGTGGGTCTTGGTTTTTTCTTTGTAATGTTAAGACTGTAGAAATGCAACTTTGTTCAAACCAAGCAGTTTGAATGACAATAAAAGGCATTCTATTCTATTCTAACCTCTGACACCTGCACTAATGAAGAATCTATCTATCTCTGCCTTAAATATATCCACTGACTTGGTCTCCACGGCCCCCTGTGGCAAAGAATCCCACAGGTCTGAAGAAGGGGCTCGACCCGAAAGTTGAGTTTCTCCAGCATTTTTGTCTACCACAGATTCTCCCCTGTTTCCGTGAAGTATGGCCACAACTCATCCTTTGCAGACATTGGATGGCAAAGCAGGCACAGGGGCCGAGTGACCAACTTCAGCTTCCGTCTCATAAATATATCCCGTCCCTTCCCCCCTCACCACCTCCACTCTATGGCTCCATTCATAAAGCCCATGATCTTGTACACTTTTGTGAAAGTCTTATCCTGCCACCTTTGCAGATTTGAGTGTATAATGCAGAGTTATCTGCTTGCTGATAAACTGTAAATAGCTCAGTGTTTGCATGGATTAATAATTCGGTACATTTCCCAATTTAACAAGGGGCGCAGTGTTCGCTTCTGTTTAGCCAGCCAGCGTCACACCACGCATTATTCTCCCAACAAGAGCCCACTGACTAAATGTAAATGAATGAGCTGTTTAATGCTCGGAGATCTTAACCAAATAACCTCCTCCCCTCCCTTGGCCTTTCCCCCACCCCCCTGTCTTAACAGGAATTGAAACTTCCCGCATTATTGGCTGCCAAGGGTGAACCAAATTACATCTGAACCCATTTAATCTCATTCTGGTCAGATGTTGCTTGCGATGGAGTCAATGTGCCCCTTGTTTACGCGGACATCAAGGGGAAACGACAGCACGCACGCTAACCGCCGTGTTCTAGCCAGTAAACCATGCAGCTATCACAGATACTCAGACTGAATTCTTCCCCCTCTATAGTCAGGTCATAGAGTGGTACAGCATGGAAACAGGCCCTTCGGCCCAACCTGCCCACACTGGCGAAACATGTCCCATCTACACTCGTCCCACCTGCCTGCGTTTGGTCCACATCCCTCCAAACCAGTCCCATCCATGTACCCGTCTAACGGATACTTAAACATTAGGATGGGCAGTTGGCTTGGGATAAGTGGCTTTTATGCTGTTTTCCGGAGTTTCTGGATGGAGTCAATGGTAGGGAATGTCTGGTCTGTGTGATGAACTGGGCCACATCCACAACTCTGCACTGAGACACCTTCTTGATCGGACTTTGCTGGCTTTACCTTGCACTAAACATTATTCCCTTATGCATCTGTACACTGTAAATGGCTCGATTATAATCATGTATTGTCTTTCTGCTGACTGGTTAAAGCCCTGTCCCACGGTACGAGTTCATTCCAAGAGTTCTCCCGAGTTTGCCCCAATTCGAACTCGGAGATTTACGGTAATGTCCGCTTGTCGTTACTCGGGGCTCTCGTGGACATTTTTCAACATGTTGAAAAATCTTCACCAGTCTTCCCGTGCTTACCTGCCATTAGCGAGTCTTCCCGAGCACCTGCCATTAACGTAACGAGCCGCTAAGAGACGTCCCCGCTACATTCATTCGCCGTGCTTACAGCAAGTTTGATTTTTTTTTAAACTCGGGAGAGCTCTTGGAATGAACTCACACCGTGGGACAGGGCTATTAGCACACAAAAGCTTTTCACTGTACCTCGGTACACGTGACAATAAACTAAACTGAAACTTAACTGGAGTAAATCCTTCAGCACTTTGTGTCCTTTAGTGTAAACCAGCATTTGCAGTTTTCATTTTTACAACCAAAAGCACGTAATTGTGTGGCACGGTGGCGCAGCGGTAGAGTTGTTGCCTGACAGCGCCAGAGACCCGGGTTTGATCCCGACTACGGGTGCTGTCTGTATGGAGGTTGTACGTTCTCCCTGTCACCGCGTGGGTTTTCTTCGAGATCTTCAGCTTCCTCCCCCACTCCAGAAGACGTACAGGTTTGTAGGTTGATCGGCTTGGTTAAAGTATAAACTGTCCCTCGTGTGTGTAGGATAGTGTTAATGTGCGGGGATCGCTGGTCGGCGCGGACTCGATGGGCCAAAGGGCCTGTTTCCACGCTGTATTGAAACTAAATTGACTGTAACACACTTTGAGGTTGCAAGAGGTGCCATGCAATTGAAAGTCTCACTTCTATCCCTTGAAATCTTCACTACAGTGAATGAAATAATTAATGACTTCAATTGAAAATCTCAATGGCACAAAGCAGCGTCGAAGCTGCCGAGACAATATTGAAGTGAATGGTGTAAACAATAACTGTGGATAATCTTGCCAAAGTGCTGATTTACAACACAATAAACGCAATTAACAGATTTTCTACTTACATTTTTATAGCAATTACATTGGTGTTGCTAAGCAAATCTAAAACATAGGTTTAAGGTGAAGGGGAAAAGATTTAATAGGAATCTGACGGATAACCTTTTCACACAAAGGGTGGGTGTATGGAATGAGCTACCGGAGGAGGTAGTTGAGGCCAGGACTTTCCCAACATTTAAGAAATAGCTAGACAGGTACATAGATAGGACAGGTTTGGAACGATATGGGCCAAACTCAGACAGGTGGGACACGTTGGCCGGTGTGGGCAAATTGGGCCGAAGGGCCTGTTTCCAGGCTGCATCATTCTTTATCCCAAAACAAATATCGGGGTTACAAGCATTCTTTCAAATGTCTTTTACACAGGGGCAGATCAACCTCACAGCGCCAGAGACCCGGGTTCAATCCTGACTACAGTTTGTTTGTTCTCCCTTTGACCCCGTGGGTTTTCTCCAGCTGCTCCGGTTTCCGCCACAATCAAAAGGACGTGTGGGTTTGTAGTTCAATTGGTTTGTAGGCTGCCATAGAGGCCAAGTCAATGGACATATTTACGGCAGAGACTGATAGATTGTTGATAATAATAATAATATTATATTTTATTGTCATTGCACAGAGGTGCAACGAGATTTGGAATGCAGCTTCCATCCGGTCATAACATAAATCAACTAAAAATGTAGATACCCAGAGAAACATGATTTATTAAAAAAAACATAAAGTATAAAGTGCAAATAGGTCTGTGCCGGGTCGATGTGCGACGTGACCATCCGAGGGAGATTAGTAAGTGTGTCAGAGGTTATGGGGAGAAGGCAGGAGAGAGAAAGATAGAATGGCAGAGTGAACGTGATGGGCTGAATGGCCTAATTCTGCATCTAGAACTAATTAAATTAATCGGCCCTCCGTCGATTGCCCCTAGCGTGTAGGGAATGGATGAGGAAGTAGGATAACGTAGAACTCGTGTGAATGGGTGATCGATGGTCAACATGGACTCGGGGGGCTGAATGCCCCATTTCCTTGCTGTATCTCTGAATTTATCTAACAAACTCTCACAAATCGCCGCTTGTTGATGACCAGATGATCGATTCGAGAAATCTAGTTTGAGGTATAAATACTGGTCAATAAAAGTGGCAACCTCGTCCATCTGAGATAATGGCCATGGGAAAATAGACACAAAGTGCCCGAGAAATGAAGCGGGTCAGGCAGCATCTCTGGAGAAAAAGGATGGGTGAAGTTTTGGATCAGAACCCTTCCTCAGACCAACACCCCACCCGACCAAAAACACCACAATTCCTTCTCTCCAGAGATGCTGTCCGACCCGCAGAGTTACTCCGGCATTTTGTGTCTATCTTCGGTATAGACCAGTATCTGCTGTTTCCTCCTGCACACTAATTGCCATGGGATCTTTACATCAGACAGGGACATAGTTTAACTCGAGGATATTTGGATCTCACTGACAGAGGAGGTATTGGAATGAATACATTTAGAAAATAGACCATACGGCAGTACACAGAGTGCTGGAGTAACTCAGAGGGTCAGGCAGCATCTCTGGGGAACATGGATGAGTGACGTTTCGGTGACCCTTCTTCAGAGCCTTTGTCCCGACCACAAACATTGCCTATCCATGCTCTCCGGAGATATTGCCTGACCCGCTGAGTTACTCCAGCACTTTGTGCCCTGCTGTGTAAATCAGAATGTGCAGGTCCTTGCCTCGACAGTACCAGGCCCCTCAGTGCTGATCACGAGGCTAAGTTAAACTAATCTCCTCTGCCTACACGTGGGTCCATATCCATCCACTCCCCGCATATACACGTCCCTTAAATGCCACTATCGTATCTCCTTCCACCACCACCCCTGTGCAAAGTACTTATGATACAGAGTCATTATATATCATAACAAGTACTTTAATGTATATACATACAGAGGCCATCGACATGGAGGAGAAATAAAAATGGTCTCAGGGCAGATCGGTCTAAGACTGTGGCTGTGAGAGAATTGTCCACAGTCCCATTGATGTTGAGGCCTGTACAGATTTCTGGGCATGGTTAATTTCATCGGAAAATCTGTTCCCATCTTCGCCGAGATCTCAGCTCCCTTGAGGCAACTTACTCACAAGGACACTGCCTGGACATGGCACGAACAGCAACAAATCCAGACACAGTTCAAATCAGCAACACTGTTTGATCTACAACCCCTGCCAGCGCGTTCCAGGCACCCACCCCTCTCGGAGTAATACAACTGCCCCATACATCTCCATTAAACTTTGGCCCTTTCACCCAAACACTATGCCCTTTAATTTAGAGATACAGTGTGGAAACAGGCCCTTCGGCCCACCCAGTCCGCACCGACCAGCGATCCCCGCACACTAACACTATCCTACACACACTGCGGACAATCTACAATTTTACCGAAACCTATTAACCTACAAACCAGCACTTCTTTGGAGTGTGGGAGGAAAGCAGAGCACCCGGAGAAAACCCACGCGGTCACAGGGAAAACTTACAAACTTCATACAGACAGCACCTGTCGTCAGGATCGAACCCGGGTCTCTGGCACCGTGAGGCAGCAACTCCACCGCTGCGCCACCGTGCTGCCGTGTTTCCAACCTGAAGAAAAACGTTCTGACTATACTCTCTATCCATGCCTTTCATAATTTTATACAACTCTATCAGGTTTCCCCTCAAAGTATCACATCCAGATATACTTAATTCTGCCGAGGAAAGAACTGCAGATGCCGGTTTACACCGAAGAGAGACACAAAATGCTGGAGTGACTCAGCCGGACGGGCAGCATCTCTGGAGAGAAGGAATAGGTGACGTTTCATAGAAACATAGAAAATTGGTGCAGGAGTAGGCCATTCGGCCCTTCGAGCCTGCACCACCATTCAATATGATCATGGCTGATCATCCAACTCAGTATCCTGTACCTGCCTTCTCTCCATACCCCCTGATCCCTTTAGCCACAAGGGCCACATCTAACTCCCTCTTAAATATAGCCAATGAACTGGCCTCAACTACCTTCTGTGGCAGAGAATTCCACAGATTCACCACTCTCTGTGTGAAAAATGTTTTCCTCATCTCGGTCTGGACATCGGGAGCAATCTTCCTGCATCTAGCCTGTCCAACCCCTTAAGAATTTTCTAAGTCTCTATAAGATCCCCCCTCAATCTTCTAAATTCCAGCAAGTACAAGCCGAGTCTATCCAGTCTTTCTTCATATGGAAGTCGTGCCATCACAGGAATCAGTCTGGTGAACCTTCTCTGTACTCCCTCTATGGCAAGAATGTCTTTCCTTAGATTTGGAGACCAAAACTGTACGCAATACTCCAGGTGTGGCCTCACCAAGGCCCTGTACAACTGCAGTAGAACCTCCCTGCTCTTGTACTCAAATCCTTTTGCTATGAATGCCAACATACCATTCGCTTTCTTCACAGCCTGCTGCACCTGCATGCCTACTTTCAATGACTGGTGTACCATGACACCCAGGTCTCGTTGCATCTCCCCTTTTCCTAATCGGCCACCATTCAGATAATAGTCTACTTTCCTGTTTTTGCCACCAAAGTGGATAACCTCACATTTATCCACATTATACTGCATCTACCAAACATTTGCCCACTCACCCAGCCTATCCAAGTCACCTTGCAGCCTCCTAGCATCCTCCTCACAGCTAACACTGCCCCCCAGCTTCGTGTCATCCACAACTTGGAGATGTTGCATTCAATCCCCTCATCCAAATCATTAATATACATTGTAAATAGCTGGGGTCCCTTACAGTACCCCACTAGTCACTGCCTGCCATTGTGAAAAGGACCCGTTTACTCCTACTTTTTGCTTCCTGTCTGCCAGCCAGTTCTCTATCCACATCAATACTGAACCCCCAATACTGTGTGCTTTAACTTTGTATACTAATCTCTTATGTGGGACCTTGTCGAAAGCCTTCTGAAAGTCCAGATATAACACATCCACTGGTTCTCCCTTATCCACTCTACTAGTTACATCTTCAAAAAATTTATAAGATTCGTCAGACATGATTTACCTTTCATAAATCCATGCTGACTTTGTCCAATGATTTCACCACTTTCCAAATGTGCTGCTATCCCATCTTTAATAACTGACTCTAGCAGTTTCCCCACTAACGATGTTAGACTAACTGGTCTGTAATTCCCCGTTTTATCTCTCCCTCCCTTTTTAAAAAGTGGGGTTACATTACCTACCCTCCAATCTTCAGGAACTACTCCAGAATCTAAAGAGTTTTGAAAAATTATCACTAATGCATCCACTATTTCTGGTGCTACTTCCTTAAGTACTCTGGGATGCACAGCCTATCTGGCCCTGGGGGTCGAGACCCTTCTTCAGACTGGGTCAGGGGAGAGGGAAACGAGAGGCATGAAAAGGTACGGAAATGTAACGAGAAGGAGCGTTGGAGAATCCCAGAGAGTGAAGGAGAATTTCATAGGTGATAGGAGTAGAATTAGGCCGTTCGGCCGATCACGTCTACTCTGCCATTCGATCAATGCTGATCTAACTCTCCCTTCGAACCCCATTCTCCTGCCTTCTCCCCGTAAACCCCGACACCCGTACTGATCCTTACTAAAGTAAACTTCTTCTGAGTAGGCATACATTGAGGAGATTTTGCAGTGGAGCAGACAAAATGTGTAGGAAGGAACTGCAGGTCCCTGCTAACAATAACTCACTTCTGTTCCCCTCCAATATAGAAACAAAGTCACCTCCTTCAATTGAAGATAGACATAAAAAGCTGGAGTAACTCAGCGGGTCAGGCAGCATCTCTGGAGAGAAGGAATGGGTGGAGTTTCGGGTCGAGACCCTTCTTCAGACTGAGAGGGAGACACAGAGATTTGAAAGGGTAAGGTGTGAAAAAGACATCAAAGGGGTCGAGGCTTAAGAAAATGTAGAATAGATCATGGATAGACACAAAATGCCGGAGTAACTCAGCGGGACAGGCAGCATCTCTGGAGAGAAGGAACGGTGGCGTTTCGGGTCGAGACCCTTCTTCAGAATAGATAATTGTAAGCTGGGAGGGGGGTGGGGGGGGGGGGGGGATACAAAGATAACAATTTAATAAGTAGGTAGACAAAAATGCTGGAGAAACTCAGCGGGTGAGGCAGCATCGGAATAGTCATATTTTCCTCCTTCACCGATAAAGAGCAGGTTCAGGAATACAATAAGTCTTTCGTTCAGCATGCACTTGGAGTATTGTGTCCTGTTCTTGTCGCCACACTCCAGGAAGGATGGGTTCAGATAGGATTAGTGTAAGTGGATGTTTAGTGTCAGTGCAGACTCAATGTGAAAGAGCCTGTTACTGTGTTTTATCCCTCTATGACTCTATGAACATAGAGAAGGTAGACAACGTTGACCCGAAACGTTGCCTATTCCTTCGCTCCATAGATGCTGCCTCATCCGCCGAGTTTCTCCAGCATTTTTGTCTACCTTCGATTTTCCAGCATTTGCAGTGCCTTCTTAAAAAATTAATCAGTAGGACAGTCAAGCTGGTCGTAGACCTCGGATGGGGGAGGGATGAAGAGAGAGAGAGAGAGAGGGGGGGAAAGCAAGGGTGACTTTACTCCAGCATTCTGTGCCTTATCTTCGGTGTAAACCAGCACTGCAGTTCCTCCCTGCACATGCCAGCCTTCAAGTGCAGAATTCCTTCAGCTACAAAACGTTTGTAACGGGAGCGCTCAGTAATTCTCACCCACGAAAAAGAGTTGGATTATTAAAGCAGAACGATCTGACGGAGGAGGAGGAGGAGGAGGAGGAGGGAGAGGGGAAGCGAGCACACATCAAACTTTACCGAGTCCCAAACACACACACATGCCAGATCGCACGAACTTTTCCAAAGTCTAGAGGAATTAGCAAACTTGTGGCACCCCATTTAACACTGTGTGCAATATATCCCAGTCTGTCAGGACTAAACCTCATTTCAGTCGCTGCCTGTTCCCCCGGCTTGTACTCAGTGACATTAACCAGTAAATTAACCACAATTTTCTTCCCCCAGTAAATTATTAATCGGCTTAAAGTTGCTTGCATGTTCTTTGAAAAGCACCAATTCACCATGTTTTGTTTTGCCTTGGAAAAAAAAAACCCATTAAGAGTCAAGAAAATGCTGTAACATTATTTATCTTGGAAATTGTTCTTTCCAAGTGCGTGCACGGAAAAAAAAAATCAATGCAACCCTCCACGATTCCCCCACTCCCTCGCACACATAAACGCTGACCCAGTGCATCTACTCACCGAGCTGTCCCCGCACCGGACCTGGGACACTGAATGTGAGCGCAGTGGAGAGGGCGAGCAAGCGGCGCAAGTTCAACGCCACCGACATGTCTCGCCGGAGTCACCGAGACTGAGGGAGCGCCTGAAATTGGTCTCCCTCCCCCCTCCGCCCAGCCCAGCCAAGCGCCGGCGCTCCCTCCCCTTCCAGCGGGTTGGTCACTCCAAGTCCCAGCCCCCTGTAAATGGCCCCTCTCCACATCAATCTATAGTTTTGTTTAAACTCTACCCAGGGCTGAATTGGGACTCTATCAGGATTCAATTAGGACTCGAACCAGCCATGATCACATCGAATGGCATTGCTGGCTCGAAGGGCCGAATGGCCTACTCCTGCACCTATTGTCTATTGTCTATTGTCCCTATCCAGGACTCAGTTAGGACTCGAACCACTGGATGCATTGAAAAGAGAGCTCTTAGGGCTAGCAGAATCCAGGGATATGGGGAGAAGGCTATAACGGCGGTACTGATAGTGGATGATCAGCCATATCTGTGGAATTCTCTGCCACAGAAGGTAGTTGAGGCCAGTTATTTGGCTATATTTAAGAGGGAGTTAGATGTGGCCCTTGTGGCTAAAGGGATCAGAGGGTATGGAGAGAAGGCAGGTACAGGATACTGAGTTGGACGATCAGCCATGATCATATTGAATAGCGGTGCAGGCTCGAAGGGCCGAATGGCCTACTTCTGCACCTATTTTCTATGTTTCTATCACATTGACTGGCGGTGCTGGCTTGAAGGGCTGAATGGCCTACTCCTGCATCTATGTATCTATGTATCCATGTATCTAACTTCCCAAATTGCAACTCCTCACACTTATCCCAATTAAACTACATTTGCCGTTGCTTGGCCGACTTACCCGGTTGACCAAGCTTCTCCTCCAATTCTTGATAACCTCCTCCACTGACAATGTTACCAACTATTTCAGATTCCACATCTGCAAACTCACTCACCATGTAGGGGCGTTAAGCACGCCAGGACTCTAGTCTTTGGAGCACAGGTGATTGAGGGGTGATCTTCTAGAGGCTTACAACATCATGAGAGGACTAGATCGAGTAGATGCACAGAATCTCTTGCCCAGAGTAGGGGAATCGAGGACCAGAGGATGTAGGTTTGAGGTGAGGAGGAAAAGATTTAATAGACAATAGGTGCAGGAATAGGCCTTTGAGCCAGCACCGCCATTCAATGTGATCATGGCTGATCATCCACTATCAGTACCCCGTTCCTGCCTCCTCCCCATATCTTTTGACTCCGCTATCTTTAGAAACTCTATCTAACTCTAATAGGAACCTGAGGGTAACTTTTTCACACAATGGATGGTGGGTGTATGGAACGAGCTGTCGGAGGAGGTAGTTGAGACTGGGACTATCCCAACGTTTAGGAAACATTTGGACAGGTACATAAATAGGACAGGTTTAGAGAGATATGGACCAAATGCAGGCAGGTGGTTCTAGTGCAGATGGGGCATGTTGGTCAGTGTGGGCAAGTTGGGCTGAAGGGCCTGTTTCCATGCTGTGTAACTCTGTGTCTATGACTGTAATCCAAGAGGTAAAACATCTCATGAGTCAAGGGTAGACAAAAATGCTGGAGGAATTCAGCGGGTGAGGCTGCATCTATGGAGCGAAGGAATAGTGACGTTTCGGGTCGAGACCCTTCTTCAGACTGAGTCAAGAGTGTTTTATTGTCATATGTCCCAAATAGAACATTGACATTCTTATAATAAATATATATATAACTTTATTACAATATAATAAAAAGTTTTATATGTCTGTGTGTCTGTGTGTGTCTGTGTGTATATATGTGTCTGCATGTATATACATATATGTTATGTGTGTGTGTATATATATATATATATATATATATATGTGTGTGTGTGTGCATGTATATACATATATGTTTTGTGTGTGTATAGTGCATATATTTTAAACACACATATAAAACAAATAGACCAACAATAATAATTTAAAAAGATAAAACCAATGCCCCCAAGTCAGGTCTGAAGAAGGGTCTCGACCTGAAACTTCACCCCTTCCTTCTCTCCAGAGGTGCTGCCTGTCCCGCTGAGTTACTCCGGAATTTTGTGTCTACCTTTGATTTTAACCAGCATCTGCAGTTCTTTCCTACACAGTTTGTCTGCCCCAAGTCTATGTAGTTCAGAGCCTGTTTGGAGGTTGTAGTGTTTAATAGCCTGATGGCTGTCGTGGAGTGACTGTTCCTGAACCTGGACGTTACAGTTCTCAGGCTCCTGTACCTTCTTCCTGGTGGTAGTGGTGAAATGAGAGCATGGCCAGGGTTGGTTAAATCGAAAATCCAGAAGAAAAAAACCTTATGTACCAAAAGTAAGAATCTTTTTTTGCTGTGAATTCTTGCGTTGGCCAATAAAGATAAACATGAGTTTAATGTGTAAAGGATTAGACAAACGGCAGAAGGACACCATCTGTTGGTGGCAAGTAAATTTCAGTTTTCTTTAGACTATAGAGATACAGCGTGGAAACAGGCCCCTGACCCACCGAGTCCGCGCCGACCAGCGATCACCTCCGTCCACGAACACTATCCTACACGCTAGGGACAATTTACAATTCTTTTTAACAAAGCCAATTAACCTACCAAGCCGTACGTCAGTGGAGTGTGGGAGGAAACCGGAGCTTTTGGTAAAAATCTTCTGCACCCTCTCCTTCAAGGTCGCCTGCGGGCGGCACCCCCGCGACACAAAGGTGGCGAGGAGTTGAGGCGAGAGGAGAGAGGAGAGGGGAGAGGAGAGGAGGGGAGGGGAGGGGGAGAGGGGAGAGGAAGGGAGGGGAGAGGAGGGGGGAGTAGAGGAGAGGAGGGGAGAGGAGAAGAGAGGAGAGGGGAGAGGAGAGGGGAGAGGAGAGGAGGGAGAGGAGAGGAGGAGAGGAGAAGAGAGGGAGAGGGAGAGAGAGGGGAGAGGAGGGGGAGAGTAGAGGAGAGGAGGGGAGAGGAGGGGAGAGGAGAGGAGAGGGGAGGTGAGAGGAGAGGAAAAGAGAGGAGAGGAGATGAGTGGAGAGGAGGGGAGAGGAGAGGGGAGAGGAGACGAGGGGAGAGGAGGGTAGAGGACGGGAAGGAGAGAAGATGAAGGGAGAGAAGAGGAGACGAGGGGAGAGGAGGTGAGAGGAGGGGAGAGGAGAGGAGAGAAACATAGAAACATAGAAAATAGATGCAGGAGTAGGCCATTCAGCCCTTCGAGCCTGCACTGCCATTCAATATGATCATGGCTGATCATCCAACTCAGTATCCTGTACCTGCCTTCTCTCCATACCCCCTGATCCCTTTAGCCACAAGGGCCACATCGAACTCCCTCTTAAATATAGCCAATGAACTGGCCTCAGCTACTTTCTGTAGAGGAGAGGAGGCGAGGCGAGAGGAGAGGAGAGGGACGTTGGTTCGCGGACCGATCCGGTCGAGGGCGATGGAGGAAGGCCCTGCAGGAGCCTGGGGCTCGCCTGGATCAGGAGCTGCTCCAGTAGACCGAGCGCGCAGGCCGACCAGACTTAGGAAATGGCGCCAAAACATGGCGGCGCCCACATGTGTAAATATGCAAATAGAATTTCACCGTGCAGTTGCACGTGTGAGGAGTAAAACGCCATTGAACCAGAGCATCCACATAGCTCTGGTAACGGGGTGACCAAGGCTAGCTTGGTTAGTTTGGTTTAGCTTACAGATACAGCTAGGGTTGCCAACTTTCTCACTCCCAAATAAGGGACAAAAAGTCAAAATACGGGACAAATTCCGGACGGCGATTCATTGACCGACTTGGCCATGGCTGGGTGAATGATGAGTTGGTCCGGGTGCTGGACTACACCCAAAGCCCAGCCGGCGGGCCAGCTGAGGAGTTTTGGCCCGCATAGTCCAGCACCCCATCCAACTCATGAACTGATGATCGGCCATGAGAAGGAGGGGTGGTTGTGTCGGCGGTAAGCGAAGGTCCGAAGGTCGGACAGCTGGCCGGGCTGCCGACTGACCATCAGGGCCACGGGCGAGGCGCTGCTGCTGCACTCCATGGGCTGCACTATGTGTTGGCACGGGTGAGGCGGGGCCGGACGCGGCGCTCCGACCCGACAGCCCCCTTGACCCCAGTAGTAGCGGTCAAATACGAGACAAGTGTGGTCCCGTGCGGGACAAACCAACTTAGCCCAAAATACAGGATGTCCCGACAGTTGGCAACCCTAGATACAGCGCGGAAACAGTCCCTTCGGCCGACCTAGTCCGCACCGACCAGCGATCGCCACACTTCAACACAAGCCGACACACACTAGGGACAATTTACACTTATACCAAGTAGACCAACACAAGCCAAATAACCTACAAACCTGCACGTCTTTGGAGTGTGGGAGGAAACTGAAGATCTCAGAGAAAACCCACGCAGGTCACGGGGAGAACGTGCAAAGCTTTGGCATCAACTCTACCGCTGCGCCACCGTGCTGCCCGTGGTACACATCCATTTTGAGAGAATTGATTCTTTGAAGGTACATTGCAATACGTTTGGTGTGGTAGTGTCAAACTGAACTCTCATCATCAATATCCTACACAAGAAAATCCCAATCCATCACATCACATAGATTCTATTGTCATGTCTCCAGAGTGATCTCCATGTGTCTAAGTAGATAATTAATCAGCGGTATTATTGTGGAAAGGAATTCACATGGTTATTATGATAAACTTTCCAAAGAGCACATTTTGTTTACTCAGAGGGGAAGAACATGGCTAAATTTGCACACCAGGTTTATTTTCTGGATTTCTGACTCAGTGCACTTCCTATATTGGAGTAGCCATGATAGAGAACATAGAAGAGTACAGCACAGGAACAGGCCCTTCGGCCCGCAAAAGTCAAACATGGGAGGTTTACGAGAATGATCCCAGGAATGAGTGGGTTAAATATTTGATGAGCGTTTGACGGCACTGGGCCTGTACTCGCTGGAGTTTAGAAAGATGAGGGGGGACCTCATTGCAACTTACCAATAGTGAAAGGCTTGGATAGAGTGGATGTGGAGAAGATGTTTCCATTAGTGAGGGAATCTAAGACCAAAGGCCACAGCCTCAGAATAAAAGGACGTACCTTTAGAAAGGAGATGAGAAATAATTTCTTTGGTCAGAGGGTGGTGAATCTGTGGAATTCATTGTCACAGAAGGCTGTGACGATTTTAAGGTGGGGATTGATAGATTCTTGATTAGTACGGGCGTCAGGGGTTACGGGGAGAAGGCAGGAGAATGGGGTTGAGAGGGAAAGATAGTTCAGCCATGGTTGAACGGCGGAGTAGACTTGATGGGCCGAATGGTTTAATTCTGTTCCTGGAACTTATAAACTTATCAATTCACATGTTTGTGCTGAACCTGATGATTTCTGATTCCATCTGCCTGCACGTGATCCATATCCCTCTATGCCCTGCACCTCAATGTTCCTATCTAAAAGCTTGTAAAACGCCTCTATCGTATCTGCCTCCACCTCCGCCCCTGGCAGCTCGTTCCAGGCACCCACCACCCTCTGTGTAAAGAAACACATCTCCAGCACTTTGCTATTTTCTTCTTTCAGATCTGTTCCCCGCAAAGGGAAGAACACAAAATGCGACAGTTTTGAGGATATCCCATGAAAGGCCCGCACTGTGTGCACTACGATCACAAATGAATGTAATTAATAAAACAAGGAACTCCACGGCTACAAGCCAAATCAAACACCTCTAACAAAACTGGGCTTGGATTGGCACCCGCAATGACCGAACGGTACACGCGATTCACGGATACGGCCTATTTACTCAGAGTTAGGGCGCATACCATTGGCCTGGGGGTTCTTCCCACTGTGACTCAGAGTGACACAGCGCGGAAACAGGTTCTTCGGCCCACCGACCAGCGATTACCCCGCACAGTAGCACTATCCTACACACACTTGGGACAATTTAGAGGAGCCAATTAACCTACGAACCTGTACGTCTTTGGAGTGTGGGAGGAACCCGGAGCACCCGGATAAAACCCACGCAGGTCACGGGGTGAACGTGCAAACTCCATGCAGCCAGCACCCGTAGTCAGGATCGAACCTGGGACGGTGCGTGGGAATACGGATGCGGTGAACAAAGATCCTACAGCAGAGCAAGATAGTCGACTCCTTCTAAATGCAATGGGCTGGCGTGTAGTACGCAATGGAGCGGACTTTTTTTCATCCATTTCCGTAACACGACCCGACCCGCAGTTTGTGTTAATAAATTATAATTCTGAAAATGAGGAGAAATTTTTACCAAATAACTTTTATTTTTACGAGGATGTTTCCGTAACCGGTTTCCGTCTCCGCACTAGTATCTTTGCTCCGCTACGGGATCTTTGGTGCGGAGACGGAAACCGGTTACGGAAATGGGGCTGGAAATTACCCATGAATCTGCCCATGACCGCACTACGCCTTTTTCGTCGGGTGGACTATCGTGCTCGCTGTAGGGTCTTTGGTGGTGAAGGCAGGTAACATTTCAACGTTTACAAGACATTTAAACAGGTATATGGATAGGGAAGGGTTGGAGGGATGTCGGTCAAATGCGGGCAGGTGGGACCAGCGTAAACTGGTCAGCATGGACAAGTCGGGCCGAAGGGCCTGTCTCTGCACTGTACCACTCTAGGACCATGTTTAAATGATATTGATATAGCTGCGTACACATGGAAGGGATTATGGGACAAATGGTCAATTAGTGCATGGGCGGTGCGGTGGCGCAGCGGGTAGAGCTGCTGCCTCAAAGCGCCAGAGATCCGGGTTCGATCCTTACCTCAGGTGCTGTCTGAGTGGAGTTTGCATGTTCTCTCCGTGACCACGTGGGTTTCCTCCGGGTGCTCTGGTTTCCTCTCACGTCCCAAAGACGTGTGGGTTTTTAGACGACTTGCCCTCTGTAAATTACCCCTGGTGTGTAGGGAGTGGCGACAGTTTCCACAACATAGTATCTCTTCTCCTTCTGTTTCTTCTTTCCGTGTCCATCCTGTTACAAATGTTGGCCTCGCTGTCATCGTCCGTCCTGAAAAGGGCGCGAGCTTCCGGCGACAATCAGTGGGAGCCATCACTTGTCGCAATAGATGACGGCGGTAGCGGGATTAGCTCAGGATACGTCCAGTTTCCAGCCCCGCGACGTGGACGCTTCTGCTATGGGACCTACAGTATCTCTAAAACGAAACTATACACCCAAATAATTAGGCATTTTTGAACGTTGACATTCAATTTTACTGAGGAGTTATTTGTAACTCTAACACAAAATGCTGTAACAATTTAATCTGCTCCCTCAAAATTTTCTCTTTGCACTGTTGTAATTGTATATGTCCGGTTATACTCATGTATAGAGTAGGCCTTGATTTGGCTGGATAGCTTGCAAGCAAAAGCCTTTTGATAGACACAAAGTGCTGGAGTAACTCAGCAGGTCAGGTAGCATCTCTGGAGAAAAAGGACAGGGGATGTTTTGGGTCAGTCTTTGTGGTATAAACCGGTATCTGCCGTTCTTTGTTCCTACTAATGCTTTTTGATGGTCATCACGGCGTTAGTGGGCTGAAGGGCCTGTTTCCATGCTGTATATCTTGAAACTAATAGACAATAGACAATAGGTGCAGGAGTAGGCCATTTGGCCCTTCGAGCCAGCACCGCCATTCACTGTGATCATGGCTGATCATCCCCAATCAGTACCCCGTTCCTGCCTTCTCCCCATATCCCCTGACTCCGCTATCTTTAAGAGCCCTATCTAGCTCTCTCTTGAAAGCATCCAGCGAACCGGCCTCCACCGCCCTCCGAGGCAGAGAATTCCACAAGACTCGCAACTCTCTAATCTAAATCTCTTGCTCGCCTATTCACCCGTTCCTTCTCTCCAGAGACGCGGCCTGTCCCGCTGAGTTACTCCAGCGTTTTGTGTCTGTCTGCGGTATGAACCAGCGCCTGCAGTTCCTTCCTACACTGAATCTCTTGCTCGCTGCGGATGTGACTGCCACATTGGCAGGGAATGAACAGCAGAGGTCCCCGCTTCCCAACACATAGCGTGCAAGGATAAGTGTTCACAAGTTCAGTGGTTATAGGGGTAGAATTAGGCCATTCGGCCCATCGAATCTACTCCGCCATTCAATCGTGGTTGATCTCTGCCTCCTAATCCCATTTTCCTCTCTTCTCCCCATAACCTCTGACACCCGTACTGATCAAGAATCTATCTATCTCTGCCATAAAAATATCCACTGACCTGGCCTCCACAGCCCTCTGTGGCAATGAGTTCCACAGATTAACCACCCTCTGACTAAAGAAGTTCCTCCTCACCTCCTTTCTAAAAGAGCGCCCTTTAATTCTGAGGCTGTGCCCTCTGGTCCTAGACTCTCCCACCAGTGGAAACATCCTCTCCACATCCACTCTAACCGGGCATTTCATTATTCTGTAAGTTTCAATGAGGTCCCCCCTCAACCTTCTAAACTCCAGCGAGTACAGGCCCAGTGCCGTCAAACGCTCATCATATGTTATCCCACTCATTCCTGGGATCGTTCTTCTATGGTGTTGTGGGAGTGGCCTGACCAGCAGGGCTGCAGCACTCTGAGAAGAGTCACTACACGCTAGAGACAGGAAACATGTTCCCGATGTTGGGGGAGTCCAGAACCAGCGGCCACAGTTTAAGAATAAGGGGTAAGGCATTTAGAATGGAGACGAGGAAACACTTTTTCACACAGAGTTGTGAGTCTGTGGAATTCTCTGCCTCAGAGGGCGGTGGAGGCAGGTTCTCTGGATATTTTCAAGAGAGAGCTAGATAGGGCTCTTGAAGATAGCGGCGTCAGGAGATATGGGGAGAAGGCAGGAACGGGGTACTGATTGTGGATGATCACATTGAATTGCTGGCTCGAAGGGCCGAATGGCCTACTCCTGCACCTATTGTCTATTGTCTATTGTCTCAGCAGCCATTAACAATAACTACCAAGCACATCCCATCTATGCAAAACCATTAACACTCGCTTGTGACTCTCCCTCAAAATGTGCTCCCACATCGAATAGAATCCTTGCACTAAAACGTTATTCCATTGATCATGTATTTACAATGTAAATGGATCGATTGTAGTTTATTGTCTTTCCGCTGACTGGATAGCACGCAACAGGAGGTTTTCACTGTACCTCGGTACACGTGACAATAAACTAAACTAGGTGGACACAAAGTGCTGGTGTAACTCAGCGGGTCAGGCAGCATCTCTGGAGAACGTGGACAGGAGATAGTTAGACTGAACTAGAATGAGTGCCATGTAGACTGTGCGAGCAACTGTGATGAGCGTTTGTCGGCACTGGGCCTGTACTCGCCGGGGTTTAGAAGGATGAGGGGGGACCTCTTTGAAACTTACTGAATAGTGAAAGGCCTGAATAGAGTGGATGTGGAGAGGATGTTTTCACTAGTGGGAGAGTCTAGGACCAGAGGTCACAGCCTCAGAATTAAAGGACGTTCCTTTAGGAAGGAGATGAGGAGGAATTTCTTTAGTCAGAGGGTGGTGAATTTGTGGAATTCATTGCTACAGACAGCTGTAGAGGCTAAGTCAATGGGTATTTTTTAAGTCGGAGATAGATAGATTCTTGATTAGTGCGGGTGTCAAGAGTTTTGGGGGGAAGGCAGGAGAATGGGGTTGAGAGGGAAAGATAGATCAGCCATGATTGAATGGTGGAGTAGACTTGATGGGCTGAATGGCCTAATTCAGTCTTAGTTTAGTTGAGAGTTATTGTATGGTGAACACCCTTCAGCCCACCGAGTCCAGGCCGACCAATAATCATCCGTTCACTAGTTCTATCCTATTTACAGAAGCCAATTAACCTACAAACCTGCACTCCTTAGGAGTGTGGAAGGAGGCCAATTCACTGGATGTTTTCAAGAGAGAGTTAGATTTAGCTCTTGGGGCTAAAGGAATCATGGCATATCGGGAAAAAGCAGGAACGGGGTACTGATTTTAGATGATCAGCCATGATCATATTGAATGGAGGTGCCGGCTCGAGGGGCCAAATGGCTGACTTCTGCACCTATTTTCTATGTTTCTATGTTTCTAAACCGGAGTACCCGGAGGAAACCCACGCAGATCACGGGGAGAATGTACAGACAGCACCCGTAGTCAGGATTGAACCCAGATATCTGGCGCTGCGAGGCAGCAACTCTACCGCTGCGCCACCGTGCCGTCCCACCATCTTATATCGGGGAAATGTGATATTAAGTTATTACAAAGGTTTGGAATTAAAAACATTGAAGAAACTTTATAATGAGAGCATGTGGTGCAATGGGAAGGGGAAGTTGCAACCTATCACCACAAACGGCTGCCAGATGTAACCAATAAATGACACAGCATATGGTCGCCACCGTGAGTCAGCGCCTTTATTGTCTTTTAAACAGTGTTGCCCTTGCCCTTCTCTCTGCAGTAGAATGTGAGTGTTTGCAGACGTTTATGGGCCATCCTGTCTGTGAACATTACGGCTATTTAGGAGAGTAGATTGTGCTTCATTAACATTAATGGTCACGCGATGAATTACGATTTAACTTCAGTTTAATGCCTGGTGCAGAGAGTCGGAGAAAGACTTCTCTCGTGTGTCGCTTGGGCAGCTTACCGCCCAGTGTACCTCAGCACGTGTGACAATAAACTCAACTAAACTCAAAGGAATTGATTTATTTGTGTCGGGGAAATTGGATATGCAGCTGCAGCTCGTACATACATGCATGAAGTAGACGTGGGCAGCGGTAAAAGCCCACAGCGTTACGAGCTCTCTGCTAACGTGCAGCTGTGCCTCATGTGGCCATCACTTTATGGGTCATGATGACTAACGGCAGTAAATATCGCACATGCCTCGGGTCACAGGGTGGATGCTGAAGGAGGTGGGTCACAGACTAGAATGTTCTTGTAAGGTTTCTAGCACCAGAGAAGTCGTGTTGAAGCAGTAACATACATGTTGAAGCAGTAACATGCATGTTGAAGCAGTAACATGCATGTTGAAGCAGTAACATACATGTTGAAGCAGTAACATGCATGTTAAAGCAGTAACATACACGTTGAAGCAGTAACATACACGTTGAAGCAGTAACATGCATGTTAAAGCAGTAACATACACGTTGAAGCAGTAACATACATGTTGAAGCAGTAACATGCATGTTAAAGCAGTAACACACATGTTAAAGCAGTAACATACACGTTGAAGCAGTAACATGCATGTTAAAGCAGTAATATACACGTTGAAGCAGTAACATACATGTTGAAGCAGTAACATGCATGTTAAAGCAGTAACACACATGTTAAAGCAGTAACATACACGTTGAAGCAGTAACATACATGTTAAAGCAGTAACACACATGTTGAAGCAGTAACATGCATGTTAAAGCAGTAACATACAAGCAGTAACATGCATGTTAAAGCAGTAACATGCATGTTAAAGCAGTAACATACATGTTGAAGCAGTAACACACATGTTGAAGCAGTAACATACACGTTAAAGCAGTAACATACATGTTAAAGCAGTAACATACATGTTAAAGCAGTAACACATATGTTAAAGCAGTAACATACATGTTAAAGCAGTAACATACATGTTGAAGCAGTAACATACATGTTGAAGCAGTAACATGCATGTTGAAGCAGCAACATACATGTTGAAGCAGTAACATGCATGTTGAAGCAGTAACATACATGTTGAAGCAGTAACATGCATGTTGAAGCAGTAACATACATGTTGAAGCAGTAACATACACCGATGATCATGTCGGTGCTTACGGGCTTCCAGACACGACGTGATGTGACTGGTTTCTCATTTTAAGATATTAGTGCTGGGGTAACTCAACGGGTCAGGCAGCATCCCTGGAGAGAATGAACAGGAGATGTTTTGGGTTAGTTCACTGGAATTGAGACGGGTGAGAGGAGATCTTATAGAAAATCTTATAGTTCTTATATAAAATTCTTAAGGGATTGGACAGGTTAGATGCAGGAAAAATGTTCCCGATGTTGCGGGAGTCCAGAACCAGGGGCCACAGTTTAACAATAAGGACTGCATTTAGGACTGAGATGCGGAAAAACCTTTTCACCCAGAGAGATGTGAATCTATGGAAATAGGCCCTTCGGCCCACCGTGTCCACCCCGACCAGCGATCACCCCGACTCTAACACTATCCTACACACACTGGGGCCGATTTACAGTTTTACGAAGTCAATTAATCTACAAACCTGTACATCGTTGGAGTGTGGGAGGAAACCGGAACACCCGGAGAAAACCCACACCGGTCACGGGGAGAACGTACAAACTCCGTACAGACAGCACCCGTAGTCGGGATCAAACCCGGGTCTCCGGCGCCGTGAGGCAGCAACTCTACCGCTGCGCCACCGTGCCGCCCTGTTCTTAAGCTTTAGGCTCTGACCATGTAAAACATGTAAAACATGGCACACAGGGATTCGTGCAGGGAAGTCCTGAAATGGGAATAACTGTGTCAGAACATGAAATTGGTGAAAATAAGTTTTAATTTTGAACCTAATTTTATGTTATTGTCATGAAAAAATTGGTTTGAGTGCTACCCAGTTAAATCATACGATTGATGCAGAGTGTAGAATCATAGAATCGTAGAAAATAGGTGCAGGAGTAGGCCATTCGGCCCTTCGAGCCTGCACCGCCATTCAATATGATCATGGCTGATCATCCAACTCAGTATCCTGTACCTGCCTTCTCTCCATACCCCCTGATCCCTTGAGCAACAAGGGCCACATCTAACTCCCTCTTAAATATAGCCAATGAACTGGCCTCAACTACCTTCTGTGGCAGAGAATTCCACAGACTCACCACTCTCTGTGTGAAAAATGATCCTCTCATCTTGGTCTTAAAAGACTTCCCCCTTATCCTTAAACTGTGACCCCTTGTTCTGGACCTCCCCAACATCGGGAACAATCTTCCTGCATCTAGCCTGTCCAACCCCTTAAGAATTTTGTGAGTCTCTATAAGATACCCCCTCAATCTCCTAAATTCCAGCGAGTACAAGCAAAGTCTATCCAGTCTTTCTTCATATGGAAGTCCTGCCATCCTGGTGAACCTTCTCTGTACTCCCTCTATGGCAAGAATGTCCTTCCTCAGATTAGGAGACCAAAACTGTACGCAATACTCCAGGTGTGGCCTCACCAAGACCCTGTACAACTGCACTAGAACCTCCCTGCTCTTGTACTCAAATCCTTTTGCTATGAATGCCAACATACCATTCGCTTTCTTCACAGCCTGCTGCACCTGCATGCCTGCTTTCAATGACTGGTGTACCATGACACCCAGGTCTCGCTGCATCTCCCCTTTTCCTAATATTGAACCTATTGAAATATTGAATATTGGCGCAATGTTTAAGAAACAATTAGACAGGTACGTGGATAGGACAGGTTTGGAGGGATATGGGCCAAACGCAGGCAGGTGGGACAATAGTAGATGGGACATGTTGGTCGGCGTGGGCAAGTTGGGCAGAAGGGCCTGTTTCTGCTCTGCATGACTCTATGACTTATAGATGCTGCCTCACCCGCTGAGTTTCTCCAGCATTTTTGTCTACCTTATGGAAGGACCGTTCAGAAGCCTGATAACAGAGGGGAAGCAGCTGTTCCTGAGTCTGGTGGCGCGCACTTTTAAACTTCTGCACCTTCAGATGGCCATGGGTAGTCTTTATGGTCCATCCTACTATTGGTATTAGTTTGTTATGGATATGTTACTGTATCTAGCTTTGTTTGCATGCTATCTGGTCAAATCATATCTTACTTGAGTAAAATCTAGATTTTGGGAGAACATGTATTGGAGTTGCCAACATTACCAGAATATGTCTTTCACGCTGAAAACCACGTGTTCTAAAAATGTTGGGATCCTATTTACAAACCATTGAGTGATAATAGCTCTTGCAATGTTTATTTAATTCATTTTTTCTTCTTCTTAGGCCCCCTTCGGTCGTGTCTGACCATGGGTGTCTCCAGGGTGCTATTCCCTACATGGAGGACGCCCGTGCGTGACTTTGTTTAACGTGGGGAGACTGGTGCACAGACAGCCACCCCACGGTCCTTGACAGATCTGGGTCAGGATCCGGTGGCATGGAGTCCAAGACGACCGGAGACCCTTTTCTGCTGCAGCCTCCAGCCGTTGTGACGCTCCACTAAGGTCAGCCATCGTCTTCCGCCTGTTCCACCGTTGAGGTCTTGGTTGGATTGCTCTTTGTCAGAGACCTCCCCCTCGACCTTACCGCCATGGGTGGCCCTACCAGGAGCGTAACTCCAGACGGCATCGCTCTCAGGATCTCAGGTCCACACAAGCTTCTCCTCCACGACAAGGTGACAATTCACGGAGAAGTTATTTAACTAGTGATAAAGGAATGCAAGCATCATAGAAAAAGATGCAAAGTGCTGGAGTAACTCAGTGGATCAGGAGAACATGGACAGGTGACGTTTTGGGTCGGGACCCTTCTTCACATTCCATTAATGTCCTATCCATGATGTGTAGGAACTGCAGATGCAGCTTTACACCGAAGGTAAACACAATGTGCTGGAGTAACTCAGCAGCGTCGGGCAGGCAGCATCTCTGGATGAAAAGGAATAGGTGACGTTTCAGGTTGAGACCCTTCTTCAGAGTGAAAGTAGAAAGGGCGAGAACAGGAGGTAGGAAAAGCCCAACACAGATCAGGGCCGGCAAAAGGTGACCGAGGAAGGGTGGAGCCCACAATGGTCCATTGTTGGCTGGGGAAGAGGTGATAATGAAAGGATACAGAGTGTTGGGGAACAGCATCTCATATTTTGCTTGGGCAGCTTACACCCCACCCTTGTATTCCCCCTCTCCCCCACCCTAGTCATCACACTAGTTCCACTGTTTGCATCCTAGAACGTCACCCACCCTTTTTCACCAGAGATGTTGTGTGACTCGTCGAGTTACTCCAGCATTCTGAGTCTGCCATTGATAAGAAAGATGTGCCGGAAGGAACTGCAGATGCTGGTTTAAACCACATCATTGATAAGAAAGATCTTGATCAGTGCAACAAGAAGGGACATGGCCAACAAATTCCTAAGAAAAGCACAGAATTAATGTAAGCACAGAGAGAGGAAGGGTCTTGACCCGAAATATCACCCATTCCTTCTCTCCAGAAATGCTGCCTGACCCGCTGAGTTACTCCAGCATTTTGTGTCTAACTTCAGGGTAAAGTTTGCATGAATTAGTAAAATGGCTAAGAAAGGCGGTTGAGTTGCTGCCTCGCAGCGCCAGAGACCCAGGTTCGATCCTGACTAAGGGTGCTATCTTTGCCCCCGTGAGTCCCCGTGACCTGCGTGGGTTTTCTCCAGTTGCTCCCGTTTTCTCCCGCACTCCAAACACGTACAGGTGCGTCGGTTAATTGGCTTCGGTAAAATTATAAATGGTCCCTAGTGTGTGTAGAACAGTGCTAGTGTGCGGGGTGATCACTGGTCGGCACGGATGGCCTGGTTCTGCGCTGTATCTCTAAACTAAACTAAACTAAAGGCATGCTTCCATTAGCAAACAAGAATACGTTTCAAACCAGAGATCAAAGCGCCCTGCGCTGCACTCTAGGCTGTCCCGGATAAGAATTGTTTGAAGTTTTACAGTAAATCCTCTATCGTGTGCATCCACATCAGCATGAGCTCTCTTATCTGCTGGAGGTTAGACATTCATAAACACAGATAATAAGCTGCAGGTAATCAGTGCAAAGCTATCGGACGGCAGAGACGCATGCCAGTGATGACTGATGTTGTATTTCTGTTCTCTATCCTGGGCATAACTGTATTGACAGCTTAACCCATTTGCTGCTTTGCCTTCGAGTTTCCCTTCTGCCCTTGAGATACATTCTACAGCCGCTGCCTCACGGCACGGGACGGGGTCAAGGAACGAGCATTCACGTCGCAACCCGGGGCCGAATGGCCTACCCCTGCACCTATTTTCTATGTTTCTGTTTCTAACCCTGTTTCCACCAATCTTTCCGCCACCACGCACAAGAAACGCAAGAAGCGACAAGAACGACACCGTTGAGTGCAGATGCCCAGAAGTGTATTCAGCTCTGGCTGAACAACGTCTAACCTTGTGTGTGGACTCGATCTGAAGAAGCCAGCACCAGAAATCCCGGTTCGATCCTGCCCTCGGGTGCTGTCTGTGTGGGGTTTGCATGTTCTCCCAGCGACCGTGCGGGTTTCCTCCAGTTTCCTCCCAAATCCCAAAGACGGGTGGGTTTGTGGGTTAATTGACTTCTGTAAAATGCCCTCGTCATAGAGTCATGCAGCGTTGAAACAGGCCCTTCAGCCCATCCTGCCCACGCCGACCAACATGCCCCATCTATACTCGGCCCATCCACCAGCCCATTTCCCTCTAACCTTATCCTATCCTTGCACCTGTCTGAATGTTTGATAAACGTTGCCATAGTTCCTGTCTCGACTACCTCTTGTTGAGCTTGTTCCATACACCCGCCACCATCTGTGTAAAATAGGTACCTCTCAGGTTGCCGTTGAATCTGTCCATCCTCACATTAAACCTACCGATGTCCTCTGGTTCTCGATTCCCCTCCTCTGGGTAAAAGACTCTGTGCATTTACCTGACCTCTTCCTCTCATGATTTTGTTCACACTCCCTAGTGTGTAGGGATAGATGAGCAAGTGGGAGGACAGAGATCTAGTGTGAACGGGTGTAGAAGCTGCAGCGTGGAAACAGGCCCTTCAGCCCACCAAGTCCACACCGACCAAAGATCTCCCGCACACGAGTTCTATCCAACACACACTCGGGGAAATTTACAGAAGCCAATTAACCCACAAACCCCCACGACGTTGGAGCACGGGAGGATGCCGGAGCACCTGGAGGAAACCCACGCGGTCACGGGAAGAACGTACAAACTCCGTACAGACAGCACCCGTAGTCAGGATTGAACCCGGGTCTCCGGCGCTGTGAGGCAGCAACTCTACCGCTGCGCCACCGTGCTGCCCAGTTATTGTGCTTTATAGAGTTAATTGTGAATTACATTTAGTTCCATTCAAATTAACCCTGTGATAAATAATTTATACATTTTATTTTTAATTTACTGGTCCAAGAAACACATTAATTAAATGTTCACATCACATACAGTCCTTGACTTACTTTTAACTTATTTCATTGTTGTTAAGAAGTGGTAACGGAGCTAAAAGTGCTTTGTCAGTTTGGAATAGGGCATTTTTTATCCCCTGTGGCCTGATAGCTTTGTTCAATATAAATAGCAAATCGTGACTTCAGTTCTTTATCAATCAATATTGGCTTAGCTTTAGCACTCAACTAATGTAATTGAGGGAAGGGTTATCTAGTAATGGCCATTATGGTTCTGCCAAGCTGCTTAAAGCTCATTATCCTTCAGCTTCTTTAATCACACTGTGGTAAAATTGAAACTTCATTCAAGCGATCTGTGAAAGCAAAGGATTTGCCTCAGTGTTGATTGAACTGTGACGTGATTGTTGTACTACTTTTTTGCTAACTTTAAAAAGTTGTCTGTCCCACTCACGCGATTTTTTTCAGCGACTTGCCGGCACCCGTCATAGTCGCAGCAGGCGGCCGAAAAATGTCGACATGTTGAAAATCCAGCGGCGACCAGAAAAAGGTACGACCCTTTGGGCGACCACTCGCCACAGTACAGGCGTCACCCCGCGACATGTCTTCTGTAAATTGCCCCTGGTGTGTAGAATGGGATGACACAGAACTAGTGAACGGGGTGATCGATGGTCACCATTGACTCGATAGGACAAAGGGCCTGTTTCCACGCTGACGTTCGAAACTCTAAACTCTAAACTATTCATCAGTACTTCAATGGTAACCTTAGAGGAATTAAATTAAATTGTTCCTGTGCAGGTTTGTACACTGTGAGGGTCGTGGTTTAACGTTCTGCTAGAAAGATGAGCATAGTTGGTTGTGATAAAAACTCATGTCTACTCACTACCCTACCAAATTCGTTCAATTGAATTTGAGACGCAAAGAACAGCACACCATCTCGACTATATAGAACACTGGACCAAGTGGGACCAGTTGGGCCCTGTTCCCCCATCGCAAGAATCCACCACTCACCCGTTCCCCCAACGCAATATTCCACCACTCACCCATATCCCCGACGGGAGACCTGGTTTCCCAACGCAATCCGTTCCCCAACGTAAGATTCCACCACTCATCTGCATCCCCCAGTACTGGACTTAAAAAAAAAAATTCCATTTGCATTTCCCCTGGCCCCTCCCCCTCTTGTTCAATCACTTGCTGTCAGGACCACGACTAAGTGTTCTATGATGTCAACATTGTTGCAAATGTCGGGTGGAGGACTGTGAGATCCCATTGTGACGTCGTAGCTGCAACTGCCAGCACTGAAGTGTTGAAGTGATTATCAAAATGGATTTAGTAAACTTAACAATGTGATAATTTGTGAAATATAACATCAATCTGAACAAAACTTGATACAAACAACCACAGGTCAATGGTGAGTAAGGTGGTGCAAATATTTTTGCGCTGTTGCGCTATACCGTTTTGGCATAGTTCCTTGAGATCGCACGCACGCAGACAGACAGACGTCCAAACATGACGAGAGTTTTAGTAATATATAGATAGAACAGTACAGCACAGGAACAGGCCCATTCAGCCAATGATGTCCGTGCCGAATATAACACTAAATTAACCCAATCTCACAAGAACACAAATTGCTGGAGGAATTCAGCAGGCCAGGCAGCATCTGCGGAACAAATGCTGGACTTGTTGTCAGCGTGAGATTGATGAAAGAAACTTCAAAGAATAAAATCTTATAAAAGATCCAGTGTAAATTTCTTTAATCACTGCGAGTTCCTTCACATCATGAAAACAAATAGCGAGAAAAACAAAGGACCAAACTAAAGCTGAATTGAATTAAGTAGGAAGGAACCGTTGGTTTACACCAAAGATAGACACAAGATGCTGGAGTAACTCAGCGGGACACGCAGCATCGCTGGAGAGAAGGAATGGGTGATGTCTCGGGTCTGAAGAAGGTTCTCGACTCGAAACGTCACCCATTCCTTCCATCTGCTGAGTTACTCCAGTCTACCTTCTGAATTGAATTAAGATAAAAATTGCAAACTTGTAATGTTGGAGTCTTTATTCTTGATTAAGGAGTCTGTGGGAGAGGGAGAATAAATGGGTGTCCGTACGTTGAACAAATCTTCTCGCCGGAGTATCCCAACGACCGATCTTCGTTGCAGCTTCACCTTCTGACAGCACCTTGCTCAGATCTTGAACTAAACTCAGCCCGTGCCCGTATGTACAAAGAGATCAACACGACCGCTTCTCCCCAGCATCTCTCTCAGCTGAAGAACGATCCTCTGGGTATGCAGTAGTGTCGAGCTGTAATCGAGATCACAGTACATTGTTACAGCCACAACGCTTGGCGATTTTTTTCGGCGACTGCCGGCGTCATATCGGTGTCGCCAAAAGATTTTGAACATTTCAAGATCCAGCGGCGACAAAAAAAATGTTGCGACACTTGAAAAAACACCGCGCGTCAATACGTCGTCACGCCACGTCACGTCACGCCACAAATGTTTCGGTGACCTGAAACGTCAGTCATTGATGCTGCCGGTCACCGAAAAAATCGCCACGTGGGACAGGCCCTTTAAACCACACATGTCAGAAAAACGGAACGCATTCCTTTTGGTTGGCCATGGAGCTGGAGACCCGATGAGTTAGAAGGGGAGAGTGGGTGTGTGTGGAGGTGAATTTATAATAACCAGAGAAACAGGAATAAATAATACAACTGGCTGACAGAATTAAAAAGAACCAGCAAGGTACAAAGGAATAAAAATTACAACTACCACACAATCCAGTAGCCACATTCTAGCAATCAAATTTGTTCACCAAAATCAAAATGAGTGATGAGTGTTTGACAGCACTGGGCCTGGACTCACTAGAGTTTAGAAGGATGAGTGGGAACTAGTGTGGATGTAGAGTTCACAAGTTCATAGGTTCTGAAGGTATAGGAGCAGAATTAGGCCATTCGGCCCATCAAGTCTACTCCGCAATTCAATCGTGGCTGATCTATCTCTCCCACATTCTCCTGCCTTCTCCCCATAACCCCTAAGAGGATGTTTCCACTCGAGGGAGAGTCTAGGACCAGAGGGCTCGACCTCAGAATAAAAGGACGTACCTTTAGAAAGGAGGAATTTCTTTCGCCAGAGGGTGGTGAATCTGTGATTTTCTTTGCTGCAGATGGCTGTGCCATAGGGCATTTTTAAAGCAGAGATTGACAGATCCTTGATTAGTACGGGTATCAGAGGTTATGGGGAGAAGGCAGGAGAATGGGGTTGAGAGGGAGAGATAGATCAGCCATGATTCAATGGTGGAGTAGGCTCCCTTCTCTTCTAACAGCGCTTAAAGCCACAAAAAATAACACAAGGTACAGGAGTAACTCAGACAGCATCTCTGGAGAGCATGGATCAGTGACATTTCAGGACGGCACACTTCCCGAAATGTTACTCATTAATGCTCCCCACGGAAGCCACCGGACCCGTTGAGTTACTCCAGCACTTTGTCTTTTTTTAATATATAGACCAGGTGTGGTTGAGGGCAGGGTGGAAGTTGGGGGAGTCCAGAACCAGGGGCCACAGTTTAAGAATAAGGGCTAAGCCATTAGAACGGAGACGAGGAAACACTTTTTCTCACAGAGAGTGGTGAGTCTGTGGAATTCTCTGCCTCAGAGGGCGGTGGAGGCCGGTTCTCTGGATGCTTTCAAGAGAGAGCTAGATAAGGCATTTAAAGATAGCGGAGTCAGGGGATATGGGGAGAAGGCAGGAACGGGGTACTGATTGTGGATGATCAGCCATGATCACATTGAATGGCGGTGCTGGCTCGAAGGGCTGAATGGCCTACTCCTGCACCTATTGTCTATTGTCTAATTAGGGAAGTTAATGAAGTCCATGCGTCCTGAATGGGTGCGGGAGGTAGCCCCGATGCAGTCGTCGATGTGGTGGAGATAGTGTTGGGGGATAGGACTAATGTACGCCTGGAACGGACCATTCTTTTGTGTCTATTTATTGTTTTGTGTCTACCTTTGGTATAAACCAGCATCTTTTTTTATTATCCTATAGAGATTAATCTTTACTAATGGTAGACAAAAATGCTGGAGAAACTCAGCGGGTGAGACTGCATCTATTGAGTCTGAAGAAGGGACTTGACCCAAGACGTCGCCCATTCCTTCGCTCCACAGATGCTGCCTCACCCGCTGATTTTCTCCAGCATTTTTGTCTACCTTCGATTTTTCCAGCATCTGCAGTTCCTTCTTAAGCTTTCCTAATGGATCAGTTACATGAAATACTAATTGTTTTGTTTGCCAAAGGTTCTCTCGGACCTGTTGAGTATCCAGAGGTCTTCGAAGTGTAGCAGATAAAGGTGAGCTGCAGGATGTATCATCGTTAGATTGGCAAAAGGCAATTGATCAAAGCTCATTTTTGGGTGGCGGGGTGGTGCAGCGGTAGAGTTGCTGCCTTACACTGTTAACTGGTGGCGCCAGAGACACGAGTTCAATCCCGACTACGGGCGCTTGTCCGTACCGAGTTTGTATGTTCTCCCCGTGACCCAGGTGAGTTTTCACTGAGTTTCCTCCCACACTCTAAAGACAGATAGGTTGAAGGTTAATTAGCTTGGCATAAGTCTACATTGTCCCAAGTGTGTAAGATTATGTTAGTGTTTGGAGATTGCTGGTCGGTGTGGACTCGGTGGGCCGAAGGGCCTGTTTCTGCGCTGTATCTCTAAATTAAACTAAGCTAAGCTAAACGCTCATGGTGTAGGAGGCAACAGAGTGACTTGGATTGAAGATAAGATTTTATTTAGTTTAATTTAGAGATACAGCGTGGGAGTCGGCCCTTCAGCCCTCTGAGTCCACACCAACCTGTACACTAGTTCCATCCCACACACTAGGGGCAATTTACCGAAGCAAATTAACCTATAAACCCACACGCCTTTGGAGTGTGGAAGGAAACCGGAGCAGGTCACGGGGAGAACGTACAAACTCCGTACAGACAGAGCCTGTAATCAGGATCGAACCTGGGTCTCTGGCGCTGTGAGGCAGCAACTCACTGTGCAACTCACAGCAACTCACAGCCCACTGTGCCACTGGGCAACCCGGTGAACAGGCAACAGATGAGGTACAAATGGGCTTCGATGGCAAGGATTAACATAGTAGTGTGCAGCTCAGATCTGTGCGGAGAGCTCAAACTATGATTTATGCGTGACACGGTGAAGACAAACGAGTTGCCTAATTTTCTGATGCAGTAGAGAGGTAAGAGAGTAAAGGGCCTGTCCCACTTACGTGATTTTCTCGGTGACTTGCCGACACCTGTCATAGTCGCAGCAAGTGGCCGAAAATGTTCAAATCCAGCGGCGACCAGAAAAAGATACGACTCTTTGGGCGACTACTCACCACCATACAGGCGTCACCCCGCGACATGTCGACACGTGACGCTGTATGGTGGTGAGTAGCTGTACAGTGAGAAGCTTTTGTAGCGCGCTAACCAGTCAGTGGGAAGACAATACATGATTACAATCGAGCTGTTTACAGTGTACAGATACATGATAAGGGAATAACGTTTAGTGCAAGGTAAAGTTAGCAATTTAGTTGCTTTAATTAGTGGCTTTAATACTGGAAATAGACAGAATATTTTATAGCACAGGCTGGTCAAATCAGATTAATGAAATTGAGCAGCAGTAGAGTTACTGCCTCACAGCGCCTGAGACTCGGGTTCGATCCCAACTACGGGTGCTGTCTGTACGGAGTTTGTACGTTCTCCCCGTGACTCTCGTGGGTTTTCTCTGAGATCTTCGGTTTCCTCCCACACTCCGAATATGTGCAGGTTTGTAGGTTAATTGGCTTTGGTAAAAAATAGTAAATTGTCCCCAGTGTGAGTGTAGGAAGGCGTTATTGTGCGGGGATCGCTGTTTGGTGTGGACTTGGTGGTCCTAAAGGAACTGTTTCCTCACTATATCTCTAAACTAAACTAAATTAAAGCCCTGTCCCACGGTACGAGTTCATTCCAAGAGTTCTCCCGAGTTTGCCCTGATTTGAACTCGGAAATTTACGATAATGGCCGCTCGTCGGTACTCGGGGCTCTCGTGGACATTTTTCAACATGTTGAAAAGTCTTCACGAGTCTTCCCGAGCTTCCCTGCCGTTAGCGAGTCTTCCCGAGTACCCGCCGTTAACGTAACAAGCCGCTAAGAGACGTCCCCGAGCTCCGACGTACCCGCTACGTTCATTCTCTGTGCTTACCATGAGTTTGATTTTTCTTTAAACTCGGGAGAGCTCTTGGAATGAACTCGTACCGTGGGACAGGGCTTTTAATTTAATTTAAGTATGTCGCGTAACGAGTCTCACCTGCGTCGACGTTTAAGTTTAAAGTCTGCGTGACTTCAGCGGTGGGGAATACCCCAGACCATGGCGAGCTGGGCTCCTGGGCGCTGAGGGTGGGCTGCAGTCTGTTGGCACGTAGTGCGGGCATGAGCAGAGAGCCGTAGCGAGGGTCCAGGTTGGGTCCGACGGGGTAGAGTTCGTGTATAGTCCTGGCCTGGTGGTACGCTGGGCTCTGCGGGCTGAGGGGCGCAGCCAGCGGGTAGTGCCAGTGGTCTGGAGGCTGTGCCAGGTGAGGGTGCAGGACGGCTGGGTAGTGGTCTGTCGGGGTGAGCTGCAGCTCGGTGTGTGGGCTCCCGATACAGCTGCCGCTGGCTGTACACGTGGTGGAAGGCGTCTGGTAATCGCTGTCCCAGAAAGACGCAGGGAAACTCCGCTCATTCAGAGAACCTTCTGAGGAGAAAGAAAACCAGTTTAGACAATAGACAATAGGTGCAGGAGTAGGCCATTCAGCCCTTCAAGCCAGCACTGCCAATCAATGTGATCATGGCTGATCATCCCCAATCAGTACCTCGTTCCTGCCTTCTCCCCATATCCCCTGATTCCACTATTTTTAAGAGCCCTATCTAGCTCTCTCTTGAAAGCATCCAGAGAACCTGCCTCCACCGCCCCCCGAGGCAGAGAATCCCACAGATTTACCACTCTCTGTGTGACCAGCATCTGCAGACCCTCTCCAGATGCTGGTTTAAACCGAAGATAGTCACAAAATGCTGGAGTAACTCAGCGGGACAGGCAGCTATTCTGGAGAGAAGGAATGGGTGACGTTTTGGGTCAAGACCCTTTTTCAGACTGAAGTCTGAGATTTTCCAGCATTTTGTGTCAATAAACAGCTAACAATGGCCTGTTTCCTTTATCATCATTACTGTCTTGCAAGCCTTTCATTCATTTGTTCTATATCTCTCTCATCACCATCTATATCTCTCATTGCCCTTTCCTCTGACTCTCAGTCTGGTGAAGGGTCTCAACCTGAAACGTCACCCATTCCTTCTCTCCAGAGATGCTGCCTGTGCCACTGAGTTACTCCAGCACTTTGTGTCTATCTTCAGTCTGGTTTAGATGTCAAGCTGGAAAGGGTACAGAGAAGATTCACGAGGATGTTGCAAGGACTAGAGGGTGTGAGCTATAGGGAGAGGTTGAGCAGGCTGGGACTCTATTCCCTGGAGCGCAGGAGAATGAGGGGAGATCTTATAGAGGTGTATAAAATCATGAGAGGAATAGATTGGGTAGATGCACAGAGTCTCTTGCCCAGAGTAGGGGAATTGAGGATCACAGGACATCGGTTTAAGGTGAATGGGAAAAGATTTAATGTGAATCTGAGGGGCAACTTTTTTCACACAAATGGCGGTGGGTGTATGGAATAGAGATAGTTGAGGCTGGGACTATCCCAACATTTAAGAACAGTTAGAGAGGTGCATGGATGGGACAGGTTTGGAGGGATATGGACCAAACACAGGCACTCTATGACTAGTTTACCATTGCCATGTGTACTGAGGTACAGTGAAAACTTTGTCCAGTCAAAAAGATTGTACATGACTCCTTCTCTCCAGAGATGCTGCCTGTCCCGCTGAGTTACTCCAGCATTTTGTGTCAGTCTGCAGTTCCTTCCTGCACATAATTGCCATCAAGCTGAGGATTGACACAAAAAGCTGGAGCAACTCAGCGGTCAGGCAGCACCTCAGAGAAAAGGAATAGGTGACATTTCGGATCAAGACCCTTCTTCAGACTGAGGGTCAGAGGAAGTGGAAAACTAGAGGCAGGAAAAGGTTCAGAACAATTAATTGCCGGCACTGATGACCCACGGAAGGTGGAGCCCACAATGGTCCATTGTTGGCCGTGGAGGAGGTGATAATGAAGGGAAGCAATGTAACTAGCAGGGAGGGAATGTAAGGGGCCTGTCCCACTTCCCCGCGCTGCTCACTAATTCCCCCGAGTTTTCCCCTTGATTCAAACTCGGAGAATGTTCGTAACGAGTCCGTAGGAGTCCGTAGTTATATCGTAGTGCTCGTTATGTCAGCCGTTGCAATTTCTCTCCTCCCGACTATCTTTTTACTCGTGGAAATTTTTTGTCATGCTGGAAAAAACGTCCCGACTTACCTGTTGCCCTGAGTACCTACGGCTGGCATAACGAGCCGCTACGATATATCTACGGACCCGTTACGGACATTCTCGGAGTTTGAATCAAGGGGAAAACTCGGGAGAATTTGTGAGCAGCGCGGGGAAGTGGGGCAGGCTAAGGGTTGCGTGAATTTACCAAACTCAATATTCATGCCGCAGGGTTGTAGCAGCCCAAGCGAATTAAGCCGCTTCAAATCAAAACACCCTAATGGGGAATTATGTTCAAACTATGCAAAGTGCACATTTGATCTAATTTTCGTATAGACCGAGCATTTCAGATACACAAGCCGTTGTCGTTACTCATAGAATCATAGAGTGATACACTGTGGAAACAGGCCCTTCGGCCCAACTTGCCCACACTGGCTAACATGTCCCAGCTACACTAGTCCCACCTGCCAGCATTTGCTCCATATCCCTCCAAACCTGTCCTATCCCTGTACCTGTCTATATAATTCTTAACGTTGGGATAGTCCCAGCCTCAGCTACCTCCTCTGGCAGCTCGTTCCATACGCCCACCACCCTTTGTGTGGAAAAAAGTACCCCTCAGATTCCTATCAAATCTTTTCCCCTTCACCTTAAACCTATGTCCTCTGGTCCTCGATTCACCGACTCTCGGCAAGAGACTCTGTGCGCCTACCCGATCTATTCCTCTCATGATCTTATACACCTCGACAAGATCTCCGCTCATCCTCCTGTGCTCCAAGGAACAGAGTCCCAGCCGACTCAAGACAACTATTCCATCAATTTTTTTTCCTGTCCACATGCAATTGAATTTTGAACGTTACAAAACAAATCCATGTTCCACGTTCCCTTTGAGCTAAAGTCAAAGGGTCTTACTGGTATTCCCAATTTCATGCTCAAGGAAGATAATGCGAGATTGTGCTACAGTATATCCGATAACTTTTTTTCAGTCAGGTTCGCAAAGAGAGAGATGTTCAGAGTTTGATGTGGTAAAGTTTATTAATGTCACGTGTACTGAGGTACAGAGACAAGCTTTTGTTTGCATGCTATCCAGTCCAAAAAAAGACTACCCATGATTACAATAAAGCCATCCGCAGAGCTCAGATAAAGGCTAAAGGGCACAACACATTGTGCAAAGATATAACATTGGTCCAATAAAGTCTGATTAAAGATAGTCCGAGGGTCTCCAATGAGGTAGCTGGGAGGTCAGGACCGCTCTCCAGCTGGTGATAGGATGGTTTAGTTGCCTGATAACAGCTGGGAAGAAACGGTCCCTGAATCTGGAGGTAGACACAAAATGCTGGAGTAACTCAGCGGGAGAGGCAGCATCTATAGAGAGGATGAATTGGCGATGTTTCAGGTCGAGACCATGCTTCTGCACCTCTTGCCTGATGGGAGAGGGGAGAAGAGGGAGTGACCGGGGTGAGACTGGTCCTTGATGATGCGGCTGGCCTTGCCGAGGCAGCGTGAGGTGTAGATGGAGGCGATGGAAGGGAGGTTGGTTTGCGTAAAGCGGTAGAGCTGCTGCCTGATAGGGCCTGAGACCCTGGTCCAATCCTGACTATGGGTGCTGACTGTACGGAGTTCGTACGTTCTTCCCGTGACCTGCGTTGGTTTTCTCCGGGTGCTCCGATTTCCTCCCACACTCCAAAGGCGTACAGGTTTGTTGGTTTATTGGCTTGGTATAATGTAAATTGTCCTCAGTCTGTGTAGGATAGTGTTAATGTGTGGGGATCGCTGGTCGGCGCGGACTTGGTGGGCGGAAGTGCCTGTTTCCGCGCTGTATCTCAAAACTAAACTAAAAAGTAACAGTACCAGTGATGCCAACTTGGAACGGGGGGCAAAGGCAGCCCTTGATACATTGACCTTCATCAGTCAGTGATGAAATCAGATTATAGGGTGGCACTGAGGCACAGCTGATGGAGCTGCTGCCTCACAGTGCCAGAGACCTGGGTCCAATCCCGATATTGGATGCTGCCTGTGTGGAGTTTGCACATTTCGAAACGTCACCTATCCATGTTCTCCACAGATGCTGCCTGACCCGCTGAGTTACTCCAGCACTCTGTGAAACGTCACCTCTCCATGTTCTCCACAGATGCTGCCTGACCCGCTGAGTTACTCCAGCACTCTGTGTCTTTCCTCCTGCTGTATTAGTAGGACGCGGGACCCTTTGGAATGTAACGCACTAAATGTGTTAACCGGTTTATGACCAAAATAGACCTAGTGACCAAGGATTCTATTATTAGTTAGTATTCACCAGCCACTGCAAGGTCAACTAAGTTTCAAGATAAAATCATTTCTGGAAACACATGTTATATTTAGTGGTGTATATTATTGGATCTAACTACCTCATTAGGGTTGTTAATAGATCAAATCTGATGACTAAATATTTCTCGCCATTAACTAACATGGCATGGTGGCGCAGTGGTAGAGATGCTGCCTCACAGCGCCAGAGACCCAGGTTCGATCCTGACTAAGGGTGCTGTCTGTACGGAGTTTGTACGTTCTCCCCGTGACCTGCGTGGGTTTTCTCCGGGTGCTCTGATTTCCTCCCACACTCCAAAGACGTGCAGGTTTGTTGGTTTAATGTACAGGAGGGAACTGCAGATGCTGGTTTACACCGAAGATAAACACAAGATGCTGGAGTAACTCAGCGGGTCAGGCAGCATCTCTGGAGAGAGGGAATGGGTGACGTTTTGGGTCGAGACCCTTCTTCAGACTGAGAGTCTGGGGAGAGGGAAACATAGAATCACAAGCCCTGACTCTCAGTCTGAAAAAGGGTCTCGACCCGAAACGTCACCCGTTCCTTCTCTCCAGAGATGCTGCCTGACCCGCTGAGTTACTCCAGCACTTTGTGTCTATCTTCGATTTGTCAGTTAATTGGCTTTGGTAAAAATGGTAAGACTTGTCCCGGCAAGTTCATGATTGATAGGAGCAGAATTAGGCCATTCGGCCCATCGAGTCTACTCCTCAATCAAGGCCTATCTATCTCTCCCTCCTAAACCCATTCTCCAGCCTTCTCCCCATAACCCCTGACACCGTACCGATCAACTAATCAAGTAACTATGAAGATAAACACAAAATGCTGGAGTAACTCAGCGGGACGGGCAGCATCTCAGGAGAGAAGGAAATGGTGACGCTTCGGGTCGAGACCATGCTTCGTCAGACTGGGAGGGTCTCAATCAACTAACTCTGCCTCTGCGCCACTGTGCCGCCCCTAAATATCTCATCTGAAGGGCTGTACTGGAGAGTGGGGCAGGCATTTCAGAATGTAAGCCCGTGACATCCATGTTACTCTGCTGAAATAACCGCTCCATTTCCTCACCCCATTACTGTGAGTGTGGCTGCTTCTAGTATTAAAATAATGTGTCTCAATAAAATCAGCCGTGCTCCATTTTTGCCTTAGATTAATCGGTTAATCTAAAGGCAAAAGGTTGCTTGTAACCGGGGCCAAAGACTGAAGGCTGCTGCTCCTACACTTCATACAGAAAACAACAACATCAACTTTAAGAATGCTTTTTTCCTGGAAGCATTAATCCAGGTGTAGTTTAGTTTAAGATGAAGACAGACGGATTCTTCCCAGCTGTTATCAGGCAACCGAACCATCCTACCTCAACCAGAGAGCGGTGCTGAACTACTATCTACCACATTGGTGACCCTCGGACTTTCCTTGATCGGACTTTGCTGGCTTTACCTTGCACTAAACGTTATTCTATCATCGTGTATCTGCACACTGTAAATGGATCGATTATAATCATGTATTGTCTTTCTGCTGACTGGTTAGCTCGCAACAACAACTTTTCCTCGGTAGACGTGACAATCAACTAAGCTGAAAGATGCTGGTTTAAACCAAAGATAGACACAAATGCTGGAGTAACTCAGCAGGACAGGCAGCACCTCTGGAGAGAAGGAATGGGTGACTTTTTGGGTTAAGACCCTTTTTAGTTTAGTGTAGTTTAGAGATACAGCGCGGAAACAGGCCCTTCGGCCCACCAAGGCTGCACCGTCCAGCAATCCCACTATCCCACACACATTAGAGGCTTTTTTTTGGATTTATACCAAGCCAATTAACCTCCAAACCTGCTCGTCTTTGGAGTGTGGGGGGAAGCCGAAGAACTCGGAGAAAACCCACGCAGGTCACGGGAAGAAAGTACAGACTCCGTACAGACAGCGCCCATAGTCAGGATGGAACCCGGCTCTCTGGCGCTGTAAGTGCTCTAAGGCAGCAACTCTACCGCTGCACCACCATGCGGTATGGAACAAAACTTGCATTGTATTGTGAGTCTGTGGAATTCTCTGCCTCAGAAGGCAGTGGAGGCCAATTCATTGGATGCTTTCAAGAGAGAGTTAGATAGGGCTCTTAAAGATAGCGGAGTCAAGGGATATGGGGAGAAGGCAGGAACAGGGTACTGATTGGGGATGATCAGCCATGATCACAGTGAATGGCGATGCTGGCTCGAAGGGCCGAATGGCCTACTCCTGCACCTATTGTCTATTGTCTTCGCCTATTGTATTATTTGTAACATGGGAGGTTGATGGTGCTCCAGTTGCCCCCCCACATCCTATTGAAGTTGTTAGGTTATTTAGCCACAGGAAATTGTCCCAATTGGGCAGGTCAGGGCTATTATCTGGTGGAGGGTGAGTCGATGACAAATGAGACAGAATAGGTTACAGGTGGGAGAACCATAAAATCAAAAGACATAGGAGCATTAGGCCATTCGGCCCATCGAAGCTGCTCCTCCATTCAGTCATGGCTGATCTATTTATTCCCCACTTACTGCAGAAGATCACAAAACTGGGACAGCTCAGAGCAGGTGGGCCGAAGGGCACTGTAGGGTAAAGAGAAGGAAGACAAAATGTGTAGGAAGGAACTGCTGATGCTGGTTTACACTGCCAGAAAAGACCCAAATTGCTGGAGTAACTCAGTGCATTTGGCAGCATCCCTGGAGAAAAAAAGAACTCTTGCAGGTGCTATCCCAATGTTTAATAACATTTAGACAGGTACATGGATAGGACAGGTTTAGAGGGATAAGTACCAAACGCAGGCAGGTGGGGCTAGCGTAGATATGACTGAAGATAGACACAAATGGTGGAGTAACTCAGCGGGTCAGGCAGCATCTGTAGAGAAAAGATGCAGGTGATGGTTCTGGTCGAGACCCTTCTTCAGACTTTTCTCCAAAGATGCTGAGTTACTCCAGCATTTTGAGTCCATCCAGGGTCTAAACCAGCATCTGTAGTTCCTTCCTGCACAGTGTAGATGGGGCATATTGGCCAGTTTGGGCAAGTTGGGTCGAAGGGCCTGTGTTTCCATGCTGTTTCACTCTATCACTCTCTGGCTCTGTGACTCTACAATCTAGGCTTCTGTTTACTATTGAAGTTGGATTTGTCGGGGATTTCTGTCCCACTGAGTTACTCCAGCTTTTTGTGTTTCTTCGCATCAACCCTTCAAGTGTTCAAAATGGACTGGCCATTGATTTCAACCTTGGAAAGTAAATAAAATAAGGTACAGGAGGAGCCTGAGACCTGCAACGACCAGGTTCAGGAACAGCCTCTTCCCCACAGCCATCAGGCTATTAAACTCGCCATCAAACAAACTCTGAACTGTAACAGCCTATTGCACTTTATCTGCTCATTTATGTGTGTATTGAACGGAACTGTTCTGTATCTTTGCCAACAATCTCCTGTTGTGCTGCAGCGAGCAAGAATGTCACTGTCCTCTCTGGGACACACGACAATAGACGCTCTTGTTCAAGAAGGAACTGCAGATGTTGGAAAATGGAAGGTAGACAAAATTGCTGGAGAAACTCAGCGGGTGAGGCAGCATCTAAGGAGCGAAGGAAATAGGCAACGTTTCGGGCCGAAACCCTTAAGGGTTAGGGTTAGGTTTCGGCCCTAAACGTTGCCTATTTCCTTAAGGGTTTCCGCCCGAAACCTTCGGCCTATTTCCTTCGCTCCATAGATGCCGAAACCCTTCTTCAGACTCTCTTGACTTGACAGTGGTGAAGAAGGGTCTCGACCAGCAATGTGGCCCATTTCCTTGCTCCATAGATGCTGCCTGTCCCGCTGAGTTTCTCCAGCATTTTTGTCCACCTTCGATTTTTCCAGCATCTGCAGTTCTTTCTTAAACTGTGGTCAGGATTAGTTCGTTTAGTAATGAACAAACACCCAGGCCAAGTGTTATTATTTGTTATGGATGAAGCATGGCGTTGCAATCATTTTCTTGCAGCCACTGACGAACAAACGCACGTTATATTGCACGCACACCTGGTAACTAACTGCACGAGGAAATGATCATGAATTCTGCAGTGAAGTGGCTGGAGCATCGTTAGTGACTTATCTCGTTTAGTTTAGTTTAGAGATACAGCACAGAAACAGGCCCTTCGGCCCGCCGAGTCCACGCCGGCCAGCGTTCCCCGCACACTGACACCACCCGACACACACCAGGGACAGTTTACATGGACCCCGAGCCAATTAACTCACTTACACACCTATCTGCAGTCTGAAGAAGGGTCTCTACCCGAACGCGTCACCCATTCCTTCTCTCCAGAGAAGCTGCCTGACCCGCTGAGTTACTCCAGCATTTTGTGTCGGCCTACAAAGACCTGCAGGGTCTGTGTGGGAGGAAACCGGAGCTCCCGGTGAAAACCCACGCGGTTCGCGGGGAGAAGGTACGAACTCCGTGCAGACAGGATTGAACCCCTGGTAATGACTCTAATGTTTCGGGTTGTGAGCCTTCTTAAGACATCGGGCATTGAGTTCAGACCCATACCTGAAGATCCAGTGCTCCCTTTGCGGTCTCTGGTGCTCCTGGCGTCGGGGCTATAGTTGCTCAGAGCGCGGCTGAAATGCTCGTCCACCAGTGCGTTGATGTCCCCGTTGAGGTAGGTGAAGAGGACACACTTGGAGTTGATGTACTCCGCCTCGGGCCGCTCCTGCTCCCTCAGCGCCTCCTCTTTGCTGTTGGCCGGGCTGGTGGACGTCGAGGCTTCCATCGGCAACCCCCCTGCACTCGCGAACACTCACTAACAATCTGCAACAGGGAGACACACAAAAAAAAAGCTGGGGTAACTCAGCGGGACAGGCAGCGTCTCTGGAGAGAAGGAAGGGGTGACGTCTGGGGTCGAGACCCTTCCTCAGACAGAGTCAGGGGAGAGGGAGATACACAGAGCTATGGAAGGCGTTGGAAGGAACTGCAGATGCTGGTAATTGTGTACGCCCGGTTATACTCGTGTATAGAGTAGGCTCTGATTTGCTGGATAGCTTATAAGCAAAAGCCTTTTAATAGACACAAAGTGCTGGAGTAACTCAGCAGGTCAGGTAGCATCTCTGGAGAAAAAGGACAGGTGACGTTTCGGGTTAGTATAAACCGGTATCTGCCGTTCTTTGTTCCTGCTAATGCTTTTTTGATGAACGCCACGGCGTTGGTGGGCTGAAGGGCCTGTTTCCATGCTGCCTATCTAGAAACTAATAGCCAATAGCCAATAGGTGCAGGAGTAATTATAGGAAGGATGTCAACAAAATAGAGAGAGTACAGAGGAGATTTACTAGAATATTGCCAGGGTTCCAGCAACTAAGTTACAGAGAAAGGTTGAACAAGTTAGGTCTTTATTCTTTGGAGCGCAGAAGGTTTGGGGGGGGGGGGGGGGGACTTGATTGAGGTCTTTAAAATGATGAGAGGGATAGACAGAGTTGACGTGGATAAGCTTTTCCCATTGAGGGTAGGGAAGATTCAAACAAGAGGGCATGACATGAGAATTAAGGGACAGAAGTTTAGGGGTAACGTGAGGGGGAACTTCTTTACTCAGAGGGTGGTGGCTGTGTGGAATCAGCTTCCAGCAGAAGTGGTGGAGGCAGGATCGATTTTAACATTTGAAAGTAAAGTGGATAGGTATATGGACGTGAAGGGAACGGAGGGGTATGGTCTGAGTGCAGGTAGATGGGACTAGGGGAAAATAAATGGTCGGCACGGACTGGAAGGGCCGAGAGGGCCTGTTTCCGTGCTGTAATTGTTATATGGTTATATGGAGCAGGCCATTTGGCCCTTCGAGCCAGCACCACCATTCAATGTGATCATGGCTGATCATCCCCAAACAGTACCCCGTTCCTGCCTTCTCCCCATATCCCCTGACACCGCTATTTTTAAGAGCCCTATCAGACCCTTTTTTTCAGACTGTGAGAGTCAGGGGAGGGGGAAAACGAGAGGTATAGACGGTGATGTAGAGAGGTATACACAAATAGATGAATGCAAGATCTGCAAAAAAAAGTAACGATGATAAAGCTGTGTGTGGGGGGGGGGGGGGGGGGGGGGGGGAGGTGAGGTGTGAAAACGAGAGATCAAAGGGGAGTAAGGAAATGAAGAACTGAGGGGACAATTGGCTGAGGGGACAATCAGTAACATTCTATCAGGGGGACAGTGAAACTAGTGGGAGAACTAGGGTGGGGGAGGGATGGAGACAGAGGGAAAGCAAGGGTTACTTGAAGTTAGAGAGGTCACTATCCCCGAAATGGAATAATGACATTATTAAATCTCCTGTACATCGACATAAAGTGCAGGAGAAACTCAGCGGGTGAGGCAGCATCTATGGAGCGAAGGAAATAGGTAACGTTTCGGGCCGAAACCCTTACGGGTTTCGGCCCGAAACGTTGCCTATTTCCTTAAGGGTCTCGACCCGAAACGTCGCCTATTCCTCCTCTCCATAGATGCCCTCTCACCCGCTGAGTTTCTCCAGCATTTTTGTCCACCTCCCATTTTTTCCCAGCATCTGCAGTTCTTTCTTAAACACAAAGTGCAGGGGGTCGGGCAGCGTCTCTGAGGCAGGGTCTCGACCCGAAGCGTCGCCTATTCATTTTTTTTCTCCAGAAATGCCGCCTGACCCGCTGAGTCACTCCGGCTCTTGGTGTCCTTGTGCGCTTTAACCAGCATCTTGCAGTCCCTCGTTTCTATATTTAACAACGCAATTCGGAATGCGTTCAAACCGAAATCACGGTAGGAAACTCGGCGCAAATTGCCCGTTGCATTTGGAGGGTCAAATGACTGCGAAAGGAACAACGAAATTCTTTTAAAAAAAAAGTCACCAGTTCCCTCTCTCCGGAGATGCTGTCCGTCCCGCTGAGTTAGTCCAGTACTTTGTATTCAGTTTTTTACCCCCCCAATCTGATATTCTTCTATCACAATTAGTGAGTCAGGAGAGTTTTATTGTCAGTAGGTGTTAAAGAAGGAACTGCAGATGCTGGAGAATCGAGGGGTACACAAAAGGCTGGAGAAACTCAGCGGGTGCAGCAGCATCTAAGGAGCGAAGGAGATAGGCGACGTTTCGGGTCGAGACCCTTCTTCAGACAGTTTTATTGTCATGTGTCCCAGATAGGACAATGACATTCTTGCTGGCTGCAGCACAACCGGAGATTGTTGGAGGCTTGAAGCGAAGAGACGCAAAACGCTGGAGCAACGCAGCGGGACCTAAAACCCCTGACATTCCCTCTCTCTCTATCCCTCCCCCACCCAAGTCCACCAGCTTCTTGGTTTCACCCAACAAATAGCTCGCAGTGGCCTGTTTCCTTTATCGTCATTTTACTTTTTCGCATATCTCTCGCTACTTTCTATCCATGTTCTCCAGAGATGATGCCCGTCCCGCCGAGTTACTCCAGAACGTCGTTGAAAAGTCAACTCCAGATTTGGGCCAATTTGAGAGGAAGTTTAATTTCACAGGGAACTGCAGATGCTGAGAGTTTCCAAGCAGCGCCGATTTCCTCCTCCAGCAGTTTGCGCTTCACTTGGTTCAGTTCCACACCGGTGACATACATCCTAGATTCCAGACACCGATGCTATATTTAAGAGGGAGTTAGATGTGGCCCTTGTGGCTAGAGGGATCAGGGGGTATGGAGAGAAAGGCAGGTACAGGATACTGAGTTGGATGGCGGTGCAGGCTCGAAGGGCCGAATGGCCTACTCCCGCACCTATTTTCTATGTTTCTATGACAGACCGGGGTGGGACAGCTGTCAGTCGGTGCACCGAGCAGTCCCGGCCAAACACACAGTGCTGGAGTAACTCAGCGGGTCAGGCAGCATCTGTGGAGAACATGGATAGGTGACGTTTCACAGAGTGCTGGAGTAACTCAGCGGGTCAGGCAGCATTTGTGGAGGGAATGGACAGGCGAATTTACGGACCTGGAGATTTCTTCTGAACCGGGAACCACACAACTGTCTGTTCAACGTTGCGACTGGAGTCTAGCGAAGGATCTCGACCCGAATAGCCACTCGAAATCCCTTCTCTCCAGAGATGCTGCCTGACCCGCTCAGTTACTCCAGCATTTTGTATATATCTTCAGTGTAAACCAGCATCTGCAGTTCCTTCCTAAACATAAACTTTTTAAAGGTCTCGACCCGAAACGTCGCCTATTTCCTTCGCTCCATAGAAGGTAGGCAAAAGTGCTGGAGAAACTCAGCGGGTGCGGCAGCATCTATGGAGCGAAGGAAATAGGCAACGTTTCGGGCCGAAACCCTTAAGTGCAATGACATTAAATTTGAATTGAATTGAATTGAATTGAAGGGTTTCGGCCCGAAACGTTGCCTATTTCCTTCGCTCCATAGATGCTGCCGCACCCGCTGAGTTTCTCCAGCACTGCCTACCTTCGAGTTTCCAGCATCTGCAGTTCCTATCTACACATCAGATTGAACAATTTAAGTAAGAATTTTCGGGGCAAATCACAATAGAACACTCTTAAAGGCGACGCTGCGGGTCGGGACCCTTAAAAAAGTTTCTATTTATGAAGGAACTACAGATGCTGGTTTACACTGAAGGTAGACACAAAATGCTGGAGGAACTCGGCGGGACGGGCAGGCAGCATCTCTGGAGAGAAGGAATGGGCGACGTTGCGGGTCGAGTCCCTTTCTCCAGACTGAGAGTCTGGGGAAAGGAGTCTGAAGAAGGGTCTCGCCCCGAAACGTCGCCCATTCCTTCTCTCCAGAGACGCTGCCCGTCCCGCCGAGTTCCTCCAGCATTTTTGTGTCTGTCCAAGGGGGCAAACGAGAGATGTAGGCGGCGATTGAGAGAGATAGACATGGAGTACGTGAATGAGAAAACACAGCTAGCATTCCAAGCTTACCTAACAAGACTCGAGCATAGTCCAGAGTCCCACCGAGGAATCTAATACTCTTGGCAAGGGGAGGCTCGCAGGGTGAGTTAGCAGTCTTGTAAAGGGAGTCCCTCCAGAGAGCAAGGTGCAGCTAGCGCCGGGCAGTTGTTGGTTGGAGTGACTGGGATATTCCACACGCGTTGGACATGACCTGCATGCAACTTTGCCGGGGACACGGGCGTTGGAAGGGCTGCACGTTCACTGGCGAGGGAGTGGGTGAACGATAGATGATATCCTCGCCTGCCTGTCACCAAGGAGGAGCGGGGACGGACTGAGTGGCAACTGGCGGCCGGGAGAAGCGCACTGGACACAAGGGACCCTCCGCTCCTCCCAGACCCGACCAGCCCCCCCCCCCCCCCCCCCCCCGCCAATCGCGTCCCAACAGCGGCGCCGCGTCCTTAATAAAAGCGCCTCGTAAAAGTGAGACTCCGAGCGCTGGAGCAACTCAGCGGCTCAGGCGGCATCTCTGGGGGACATGGATAGGTGATGTTTCGGGTCGGGACCCCCTTCCTTTCAGGCTGGGTACAAGTCAGGAGCAGTCTCAGCTCAAACTGAACTCAATAAACTCAACTAAGCTGACTCAAGGGGAAGTGTGCAGGAAGGAACTGCAGATGCTGGTTTAAATCGGAGATAGACACAACATGCCGGAGTAACTCAGCAGGACAGGCAGCATCTCTGGAGAGAAGGAATGGGCGAAGTTTCGGGTCGGGCCACAGCCTCAGAATTAAAGGACGTTCCTTTAGGAAGGAGATGAGGAGGAGTTTCTTTAGTCAGAGGGTGGTGAATCTGTGGAATTCTTAGCCACAGATGTCTGTAGAGACCAAATCAGTGGATATTTGTAAGGCAGAGATAGATAGATTCTTGATTAGTACAGGTGTGTCAGGGGTTATGGGGAGAAGGCAGGAGAATGGGGTTAGGAGGGAGAGATAGATCAGCCACGATTGAATTGCGGAGTAGGTGTGATGGGCTGAATGGCCTAATTCTACTACTATTCCTTATGGTTTGTGCAGGCCCAGCATCAAGGGCTGTTTTAGTTTTACATTTGATTAGAGCCACGCCATGGAAATTGGCCCTTCAGCCCGCCTGAGCCCACACCGACCATCGATCACCCGTTCACACTACTTCCATCTTATCTCACCTTAGTATTACCTCCCTGCACAACAACCAATTAACCTGCAAACCCTCACGTCTTTGGGATGTGGGAGGACACCCGGAGCACCCGGAGGAATCCTTTATAAAATCACTCCTCAGCATTCTACACGCCAAGGAACATAGTCCTAGCCTGTCTAACTATGTTATTTTAGACAATAGATGCAGGAGGAGGCCATTCGGTCCTTCGAGCCAGCACCGCCATTCAATGTGATCATGGCTGATCATCCCCAATCAGTACCCCGTTCCTGCCTTCTCCCCATATCCCCTGACTCCACTATCTTTAAGAGCCCTATCTAGCTCTCTCTTGAAAGCATCCAGAGAACCGGCCTCCACCGCCCTCTGAGGCAGAGAATTCCACAGACTCACCGCTCTCTGTGAGAAAAAGTGTTTCCTCGTCTCCGTTCTAAATGGCTTACCCCTTATTCTTAAGCTGTGGCCCCTGGTCCTGGACTCCCCCAACATCTGTTGGCTGGTTAGGATGCAACACAAGCTTTTCACTGTACCTCGGTACACCTGACAGTAAACTAAACTGAGCTGAACTATTTTTGAACAGTATGAATGGGAGCTTTCAGGGCAGCATGGTGGCGCAGTGGTAGAGTTGCTGCCTCACAGCGCCAGAGACCCGGGTTCGATCCCTACCACGGGTGCTTGTCTGTACGGAGTTTGTACGCTCTCCCCGTGACCGGCATGGGATTTCTCCGAGATCTTCAGTATCCTCCCACACTCCAAAGACGTGCAGGTTTGTAGGTTAATTGGCTTGGTGCAGGATAGTGTGTGTCAGATAGTGTCAGTGTGCGGGGATCGCTGGTCGGTGCGGACTCGGTGGGCCGAAGGGCCTGTTTCCGCGCTGCGTCTCTAGAACTACACTAAAATAAGTTTAAAAGATCACACTTAAGGCACTTTGTTAACACATGCCATGCAATTACAAGAACTTCTGTATTTTATTTGAAACGCTTAAACATTGAAATACTCAGCCATTACAACACTTAATCACTGGTTAACATTACTTCCAGGCCCCACCGACATAGTTTAAACTATTTCTCAGCAGGAAAGCAACTCTGAAAATGCTTTGGTAGACAAAAGTGCTGGAGAAAGTCAGCGGGTGCAGCAGCATCGATGGAGCTCAGGAAATAGGCTCGAAACTTTGGGTTTTTTGGAAATAGGCAACGATTTCGGCCCGAGACATTGCCTATTTCCTTCGCTCCATAGATGCTGCTGCACCCACTGAGTTTCATAGAAACATAGAAAATAGGTGCAGGAGCAGGCCATTCGGCCCTTCGAGCCTGCACCGCCATTCAATATGATCATGGCTGATCATCCAACTCAGTATCCTGTACCTGCCTTCTCTCCATACCCCCTGATCCCTTTAGCCACAAGGGCCACATCTAACTCCCTCTTAAATATAGCCATTGAACTGGCCTCAACTACCTTCTGTGGCAGAGAATTCCACAGATTCACCACTCTCTGTGTGAAAAATGAATTTCTCATCTCGGTCCTAAAAGACTTCCCCCTTATCCTTAAACTGTGACCCCTTGTTCTGGACTTCCCCAACATCGGGAACAATCTTCCTGCATCTAGCCTGTCCAACCCCTTAAGAATGTTGTAAGTCTCTATAAGATCCCCCCTCAATCTTCTAAATTCCAGCGAGTACAAGCCGAGTCCATCCAGTCTTTCTTCATATGGAAGTCCTGCCATCCCAGGAATCAGTCTGGTGAACCTTCTCTGTACTCCCTGCACTCTGTTCTCTGTACTCCAGCACTTTTGTCTACCTTTGATTTCCCGGCATCTGCAGTTCCTTCTTAAACACTTTGAAAATGCTTACACAGTTAACCCATCAATGACGAGGAAATGTTAAAGTAATAAAACGTATTTAACGACTTGCCTCTACAGCAGGTTATTGCTTTTATAGTAAGCTTTGGGAAACGGGATGCACACACAACTCATTTATCAGTTCCTGCAACCCAGCACAACGTTTGGACATCTGCCGTCCTGTAAATTTTTCTCTAGACTCCTGGCAGCAAAAGTCTTTCCCGTTCCAGATGAACTGTATCAAGTTACTACCAAATGTGTGTTGTCTTTTAGTCTCATGTTTTGGTTCTTTATTTTCAAAAGACAGCGTGATTCAATGGAAGGCAGATGAAGGCGACTAAGCAGAACGACCTGAGACACTCAAAAAGCTGGAGTGACTCAGCGGGTCAGGCGGCATCTCTGGACAGAGAGAGAGAGAGAGAATGGGCGACGTTTCGGGCCGCGACCCTTCTTCAGACTGAGAGTCGGGGGAGAGTCGTGAGTCTGTGGAATTCTCTGCCTGGGAGGGCGGTGGAGGCCGGTTCTCTGGATGCTTTCGAGAGAGAGCTAGATAGGGGTCTTGAAGATAGCGGAGTCAGGGGATATGGGGAGAAGGCAGAAGCGGGATTCTGATTGGGGATGATCAGCCATGATCACATTGAATGGCGGTTCTGGCTCGATGGGCCAAATGGCCTATTCCTGCACCTATTGTCTATTGTCTATTGAAAGGGAAACAAGGGCTACAGACAGTGATCATAAGATCATGTGATAGGAGCAGAGTTGGGCCATGAGGCCTCTCAAGTCTACTCCGCCATTTAATCATGGCTGATCCATCTCTTCCTCCTAACCCCATTCTCCTGCCTTCTCCCCATAACTTCTCACACCCATTTGGGTGATATGGAGAGATATAGAACAAAGGAATAAAGGATGTGTAAAGAAATAGCGATGATAATGGAAACAGGCCATTGTTAGCTGTGGGCTAGGTGAAAATGAGTTACAGACAATGAGACTCACCATGCATTAGGGTTAGGGTTAGGGTTAGGAGACAACATTGAAACTAGAAACAATGACCAGGGTGGGGGTGGGACGGAGAGAGAGGGGACGCAAGGGTTACTTGATGTTAGCGAACTAAAAAAGCATACCGCTGGGTTGTAAGAAATGTGAGGTATTCACAGAATATTTATTCACAGAATGGAGTTCTGCGTTGGTGTTATCTTGAGGTAATTCCAGCTGAGCCTGCCTTACTTTTAATGGTTCGTGGGGTGTGGATGTCAGCACCAAGGCTAGTGTAGATACGTTGGCGAGACTGGACGATCGTTTCGCTGAACTCCTCCGCTCAGTCTGCCTTGGCCTGCCTGATCTCCCGGTTGCCAAACGCTTCAACTCCCCCTCCCATTCCCACACTGACCTTTCTGTCCTGGGCCTCCTCTACCGTCAGGGTGAGGCCCAGTGCAAATTGGAGGAACAGCACCTTCATCATTCGCTTGGGCAGCTTACACCCCAGCGGTATGAACATTGATTTCTCTAATTTCAAGTAACTCCTGGTTTCCCTCTCTCTCCACCCTGGTGGTCTTGTTAGTTTCCCTGTTTGTATCCCTTCGTTAACATCTATCTCATCCACAGCCAACAATGTACCATTGTGGGCTCCACCTTTCCCAAGTCATCGGTGCCGGCTCTGCTTTGTACTTTGTACCTTTTCATACCTCTAGTTTCCCTCATCCCCGACGCTCAGTCTGAAGAAGGGTGGCAGAGTGGTGGAGCTTGGTATAGTTGCTGCCTCTCAGTGTCAGAGACCCGGGTTCGAACCTCACCTCGGGCGCTGTCTATGTGGAGTTTGCACGTTCTCCCCGTGACCACGTGGGAAAATCCTATGGCTCCGGTTTCCTCCCACATCCCAAAGGCATTACGGGTTTGTCGGTCTGCAGGGAGTGGATGAGAAAGTGGGATAACATAGAACAAGTGACCGATGGTTGGTACGGACTCGGTGGGCTGAAGTTTTAGTGTTAGAGATACAACGCGGAAACTGACCCTTCGTCCCACTGAGTCCACACCGACCAGCGATCCCCGAACATTAAAAGCTGGGGGGCAGTGTTAGGTGTGAGGAGGATGCTAGGAGGCTGCAAGGTGACTTGGATAGGCTGGGTGAGTGGGCAAATGTTTGGCAGATGCAGTATAATGTGGATAAATGTGAGGTTATCCACTTTGGTGGCAAAAACAAGAAAGCAGACTATTATTTAAATGGTGGCCGATTAGGAAAAGGGGAGGCAGCTAGACCTGGGTGTCATGGTACACCAGTCATTGAAAGTAGGCATGCAGGTACAGCAGGCAGTGAAGAAAGCGAATGGTATGTTAGCTTTCATAGTAAAAGGATTTGAGTATAGGAGCAGGGAGGTTCTACTTCAGTTGTACAGGGTCTTGGTGAGACCACACCTGGAGTATTGCATACAGTTTTGGTCTCCAAATCTGAGGAAGGACATTATTGCCATAGAGGGAGTGCAGATAAGGTTCACCAGACTGATTCCTGGGATGTCAGGACTGTCTTGTAAAGAAAGACTGGATAGACTCGGTTTATACTCTCTAGAATTTAGGAGATTGAGAGGGGATCTTATAGAAACTTACAAAATTCTTAAGGGGTTGGACAGGCTAGATGCAGGAAGATTGTTCCTGATGTTGAGGAAGTCCAGGACAAGGGGTCACAGCTTAAGGATAAGGGGGAAATCCTTTAAGACCGAGATGAGAAAGACTTTTTTCACACACAGAGTGGTGAGTCTCTGGAACTCTCTGCCACAGAGGGTAGTTGAGGCCAGTTCATTGGCTATATTTAAGAGGGAGTTAGATGTGGCCCTTGTGGCTAAAGGGATCAGAGGGTATGGAGAGAAGGCAGGTAAGGGATACTGAGTTGGATGATCAGCCATGATCATATTGAATGGCGGTGCAGGCTTGAAGGGCCGAATGGCCTACTCCTG
>CM069157.1:3096838-3169338 GCA_035221665.1 Okamejei kenojei
GTTAGTGTGCGGGGATCGCTGGTCAGCGCGGACTCAGTGGGCCGAAGGGCCTGTTTCCGCGCTGTATCTCTAAACTAAATTAAACTCAATGGGTTAGGCAGCATTTCTGGAGAAAAAAAGATAGTGGTTTCAGGTCGTGACCCATCTTCAGACATAATATTTAGTTTATTTATCAAATATGTGAAATTACCAAAAGATAGTAATTTGATTAAAAATATGAACAAAAACAACGTCGCCCAAAAAAGCCCAAATTCCTACAGAAATTAATTGCAATGTAATCAGGTTTTAGAATGATATCGGGAGAGGAACAGGTGATGTTTTGGGTCGGGACCCTTCCTCAGACTGAAGGTGTGTTTCTAATCCTGCTCTTAGCTCGATACAAAAGGTCCCCGGACTCAGTCTCATATCCTCGGAGTCGTGCTGTAGTCAGTTTCTCAGTCAGGGGAGAAACCGTGATCAAAAAGGCTGTGCTCCCAGGACTATACTTTCAAGGATCTTAAGGAAGGCTATACTTTTAAGGATCATTTCTATAGTCTTAGCCTTTTGGCTAAGATCAAGTGTAGTATCTGTGCTTATCGGTTCTGAGTGAAGGAGACTATCTGTTCTTATTAGAACAGTTCTGGCGGTTCCTTGGGGACAAGGGCCGTGGATTGCGGAGCGAAATCGTTGAGGAGTCGGTCGGCTGCAGGCTTAGAGGTGGATCCATGCTGGTTGGGAAACCAACCTAACACCTTATTCAGCCACAATGTCAGCAGGAGCAGGAGTGCAGGGTATTCGGAATACCCTGCGAATAAGCGTCAAGGGCCTCAGCAAGGGGACCCCCTTCTCACGAGACCTGTTCGTGAAGAAGATCTTGCTAGAGGCCTGCAAACTTGAAGCCAAGGACATCTACTGCCTCCAGGATTTTCCGGGTAACGGATATTTTGACGTTACCTTCAAGTATCCGACGGGATGGCAGAAGGTGATGGAAGTCTTCCGGGAGAGGGGAAATGAAGCTCCGCTGTCGCTGCTGAAAGTGCAGCCGCTCTTCACCCTCCCCACCCAGAAGGAAAGGTTCATCACGGTGCACATGTTTAACCCACATGTGCCCGTAGTGGATGTCCTCACCTTCCTTGCTCGCTACGTTGAGGGAACAGGAGACTGTGTGGACGTGAAGGACATGCACGGGATTTGGACCAGCAAGCGGCAAGTCAAGGTAAAGCTGAGGGTGGACAAGGATGGAGAAATCGTCCACCCCCCCTCGGTTTTCGCGATTGGAGGAAACCGAGGCTACCTGAGCAACCCGGGCTGTGCAGGAAATGCAACAAGCCTGGGCATGTGATGGCCCAATGCACTGCAGTTGTCTGCAAAAACTGCAAGACAGAGGGCCATGAGACAAAGGACTGTCAGGCCAGCAAGAACTGCAACCTGTGCGGGGAGGCAGGCCACCTTTACAGGGCTTGCCCTAAAAGAGCCTGCACCTTCGCACAGGCGACAAGAGGGGCTGCTGCCAGCACCCCAAAGGGGGGCGAGGCAACCCCCACCACTGCCAAGACCCCAGCAGAAAGAGGGAACACGGATGAGGACAGCCCAACCACCTCGAGGCCCCAAGTGCCAGAAGGAGACGCCCAGCATCCTGCCCAGGAGGGAGAGTCGATGGAGGAGGGGGAACAGCAGGAGAAATGGACAATGGTGAAGTACAAGAAGAGGGGTCAGCCCAAAGAGCCAAGGCCGGAAAGGAGTGGTAAGTCCAAAAGAAAATCACAAAAAAGGTGTCTTTCTCTTACAGAAGGCAGCAACCTCTCCTCCTCGTCGGAGGATGAGGCGACCGGGAAGTCCCAAGGAGGGAGGCAGAGGAAGAAAACGGGGGAGGAAAAGAGAGAGGCCACGACGATCACCTCCCAGCCCCAGGAGACCGAGAGCAGAGAAGTGGCCGAGGGGCTCCAGCCCCACGACATCGGGAGCAGCGCAGCGGTCAAGGGGCTCCATCCCCTGGAGACAGGGATCATCACAGCGGCCAGTGGGCCCCAGCTCTGTGCGACCGGGAGCAGCGCAATGGCCGATGGGCCCCAGCTACAGAAGACAAAGGAAGTGGCATGCCCAAAAGGGGGTGGAACGAGAAGGCCCCCCCCCAACGACAACTTTGGTTACTCCACCTGAAACTCACCTCACCGCTGGATTCCTGAGCCCTGGAAAGCTGAGGCAATTCACCGAAGCGGTGGGAATGAGGGGACATGGAAATGGTCAGTGACTCTAAAGACAATGGAGCTCAAACTGGCATCTTTAAACGTGCGCAGTATAAAGAGCACTGCGCGATGTGTTAATGCCTTACAGTACCTGGCCAAGGTCAAGGCAGATGTGACTTTTCTTCAGGAGTGCGGGCTGCCACACCTCCGCTGCTATCGGAGGTGGTCGCGATGGTGGCCCCACGGACTGTCTGTGTGGTCGGGGGGAAATGACTGTCGTGCTTCCGGCCTGGGGATTTTGCTGCGGGGAGGGAACTTCGCCATCACTGAGGTCAAGGAAGTGGTTGGAGGGCGTCTCCTCGTGGTGGATGTTATGTACCGTGGCTCTCCGCTCCGGCTGATAAATGTGTATGCCTCACCCACGCAGAGCGAGCGGCTGGCCGTTCTCCAGCAGCTCCCAGTGCTGCTGGCCACGTCCCGGCAGCTCGTTCTGGCCGGTGACTTCAACTGCATCATTGATGCGGCTGGACGATCCGGCAGTGCCGACAGCAGACTGGACAGCACGTCCAAGTTCCTGATGGAGATGGTAAAAGACGCAAAGCTGCGTGACGCCTTCAGCGACCCTGCAGGCGGGTCCCAGCCGCAGTTCACTTGGTCGAGATCGGACGGTTTAGCTCGATCTCGGATAGACTTTGTCTTCACGACGAAGGCCGTCACGGTGAGACACACTGACCTCACGCCAGTGTTCTTCTCCGACCACTGCCTCCTTCAGGCTTCCTGTCACCTACGGGAGGACCGGAAGGCAGGCAGAGGGACGTGGAAGTTAAACACGAAACTGTTGACCCCAGAGAATGTCGAGGAGCTAAAGAGGGACTACGCATGTTGGAGAACGGTGAGGCCCCTCTTTGACTCCCCCACACTCTGGTGGGAAGCAACCAAGGAGAACATTAAGAGGTTCTTCATAATTAAAGGGGTTCAGAGAGCAAGAGAGAGTCAGAGGGAATTGTGCCATCTCCAGACAGATGCAGCAACTGCTCCTTCTGCAGTCGAGCGGGGTGGATGTGAGGGAGGAACTTAGAGAGTTGAAGGACCGGCAAGCTCAGCTCTTCACCTCTGAATCCTCCAAGATCATCTTCCGATCCAGGGTCCGCCATGTGGAGCAGGATGAGACGTGCTCACGTTTCTTCTTCCATAAGGTTCACAGGGGGAGCTCTGTGATGAACAGCCTTAGGGAGGAGGACGGCTCGGTAGCATCCTCACAGACAGACATGCTGAGGATCCGCAAATCCTTTTACACAGATTTGTATGACCAAAAGACCACAGACAGTACCTCCTCCCAGAACTTCCTGTCCTCAATCACGGAGGTCTTGGAGGACAGCAAGCGGGAGAGTCTGGACCAACCACTGATCCTAGAGGAGCTGACTGGCTCCATCCGTTCCTTTGACTCGAATAAAACTCCCGGAAGCGATGGCTTACCGGCCGAGTTGTATTCGGCTCTGTGGGACTGGATGGGCCCGGACCTGCTAGAAGTGTACAACGACATGCTTCTGGCTGGTAGCATGTCGGACTCCATGAGGAAGGGCAACATCACCCTAATCTACAAGCAGAAGGGGGAGATGAAGGACATAAAGAATTGGAGACCCATAACACTCTTGAATGTAGACTACAAGATCCTGTCTCAGGCCATCGCCAACCGGGTCAAGTCTGCTCTGGGACAGGTGATCCACCCGGACCAAACCTGTGCTGTACCTGGCAGGAAAATCTCAGACAGCCTAGCGCTGCTGAGAGATACCATCGCCTACGTGCAGGACAGACGGGTGGATGCCTGCCTAGTCAGCTTGGACCAGGAGAAGGCCTTCGACAGGATTTCGCACACGAACATGAGGGACGTGCTCTCCAAAATGGGTTTTGGGGAGGGAATCAGGAATTGGATCAAACTGCTCTACACCAACATCCGTAGTGCAGTCCAAATCAATGGGTGGGAATCAGACAGTTTCCCTGTAAGGTCTGGAGTCAGGCAGGGTTGCCCTCTCTCTCCTGTCTTGTTTGTCTGCTGTATTGAACCTTTTGCTGAATCCATCAGGAAGGATGCGAGCATAAGAGGAGTGACATTGCCAGGCAGTGGGGGCATTCAAGTAAAGACCTCCCTGTACATGGACGATGTCGCTGTCTTCTGCTCGGATCCAGGGTCGGTCCGCAGACTGATTAGTATCTGCGACCAGTTTGAGTCGGCCACGGGAGCCAGGGTGAACCGCAGGAAGAGCGAGGCCATGCTCTTTGGCAACTGGCCCGACAGATCTTCCGTCCCCTTCACCATCAAGCCTGACTTCTTGAAGGTGCTGGGGATCTGGTTCAGGGGGGCTGAGGCATGTAACAAAAATTGGCTGGAGCGGATAGCCAGGGTGGGGAGGAAGCTGGAGCTGTGGAGGCAACGCTCCCTCTCCATAACGGGAATAAATTTGGTCATCAGGTATGAGGTGCTCTCGGGGCTGCTGTACTTGGCACAAGTGTGGCCTGTCCCTCCCTCCTACGCCACAGGGATCACCCGGGCCATCTTCCAGTTCATCTGGGGGTCGAGGATAGACCGGGTGCGACGGGCCACAATGTACAAGTCAGCAGACAACGGGGGTAAAAGCGAGCCCAACGTCGCCCTCATTCTGATGGCCACCTTCGTGTGTGGCTGCATCAGGCGGAGTGTAGAGCCAAGGCACGTGGGCACCAAGTGTCACTACCTGCTGAGGTTCTACCTGTCCCCGGTGTTGAGAAGGATGGGCCTGGCGCAGGTGCCACGCAATGTGCCAGTCAGCTGGACATTGCCGCCCCATCTGTCGTCGGTGGAAGGGTTCTTCCGGACCAACACCTTTGACCACATGTCCATCGGGCAGTGGTCAGCACAGAATGTCCTGCAGGCACTGCAGGGAAAGGACTCTATGGACCCGGTGGCGTGGTTCCCTGAGCAGACTGCCCAGCTTGTCTGGCAAAATGCCTCATCGCCAGAACTCACCAACAAGCACCAAGACCTGGCTTGGCTGGCGGTGAGGGGAGCCCTCCCAGTCAGATCCTTCCTGCACCGTCGGAACCGCACTGCCAGCGCACGCTGCCCTCGGGACGGCTGCTATGGCGAGGAGACGGTTGCCCACCTCTTCACAGAGTGTGGGTTTGCTAAAAGAGTCTGGAGAAAAATGCAAGGGTCCCTGATACGCTTTATCCCGAACAGCTCCGTCACAGAGGACTCTGTGATTTACGGACTGTTCCCAGGGACACATTCAGAGGCTGACATCGAGTGCTGCTGGAGGGTCATCAACTCGGTAAAAGACGCCCTTTGGTCTGCCCGAGCATTGTTCACCACCCAGCAGAGCGAGATGTCCGTCAGGGAATGTTGCCGACTGGCCCGCTGCAGACTGCAGGAGTACGTGCTGAGGGACGCACTGAAGCTCGGTGCAGCCAACGCCAAGGCTCGGTGGGGGAGGGCCACAGTCTAAGGTCCTTCCGCTTCTGGACATGGGGGGTACGGTATGGTGGAGACGCCCCTCAATATAAGGGAAGGTATCCCACGCCACTGTGGCACGAGTTGGGGACTGATTTGTGGAAATTTGGGGAAAAGAAATGTCTAAACTGTATTCATCAATTTGTACAGCCCCCGAAAATGTCGGATGGATTTTCCGCAAGGTTAATGTATTGTATATATTTATCATTTGAATAAAGTATATTTTGAAATTTAAAAAAAAGTTTCTTGAGCCAGAGGGTGGTGAATCTGTGGGAGCCATTGCCGCAGGCGGCTGTGGAGGCCAAGTCAATGGATATTTTTAAGACCGAGATTGACAGATTCTCGATTAGTGCGGGTGTCAGGGGTTATGGGGAGAAGGCAGGAGAATGGGGTTGAGAGGTTAAGATAGATCAGCCAGGATTGAATGGTGGAATGGACTTGATGGGCCGAGTGGCCTAATTCTGCTCCTATCACTTATGCATTTATGATCTTCGAGCAATTAAGTTGGAGGAGACGGGTTTTGCTGATCTTGTTGTTACTTCAAAATCTAAACCAGCAAATGTCCAGACTTACAGGTGATAATTAGTTTCTGTTGGAACCCATCCAGGAACAGTAGGTCCTGATAGGAACGTTGACATGAACATTGACAAGGAATGCAGGGCTGTGGTTACAGACCGTGATTTATAGATTTGCAACAACTTCATAGAGAGTAAGAATGCAATAAACACTGAATAACTGGACGATGGTCAAACATTTGTGAGTAATATTTAGAGTGTGTTAATTATGGACACTTCATGCATATGCCATGTAGAAAAATGGTGAATATCATAAATAAAATGTTCTAGAAATTCAGAAACTTCGGATGAATGAATGAATAAGTTTATTGGCCAAGTATTCACATACAAGGAATTTGCCTTGGTGCTCCACCCGCAGGTGACTACGACATACAGTGACAGTTAGGAATGACTCATAAACGTACTTACTTACTTAAAACACTAAACATTATAAGATAAAGTTGAAAAGTACATCTTTACTGTAATGTCCATGTTATTGAGATGAATGTTGCATATTCATCAGGGCTAAGTACAGAGAGGTGCCAAGTATAATGTGGTTTAGTTCATAGTTTAGTTTAGAGACAGAGCGTGGAAACAGGCCCTTCGGCCCTCTCAGTCCGTGCTGACCAGCGATCCCAGTATGCTAACACTGTCCGAGTCGATCGGGACAATTTGCAATTTACGGACGCCAAATTAACCTGCACGGCTTTGGAGTGTGGGAGGAAACCGGAGCACCCGGAGAAAACCCACGCGGTCACAGGGAGAAGATGCAAACTCCGTACAGACAGCACCCGTAGTCAGGCCCGAACCCGGGTCTCTGGCGCTGCGAGGTGACAAATCTACCGCTGTTTCAACGTGCCGCCCACAAGATGGTGGAAACAATTAATGTTGCAAATATTGAGCAGGTGATCCATCTGAGACAATCTGTTTCTCTCTCCACAGACGCTGCCTGTTCTGCTGAATATATCCAGAATATATCTGTGTTTTCATAACTGATGACAGGACCATGTTCAAGTTAAGCCATGTGAGCCGATACAGCTGAGGGCTCGTTATGTGACATCTTGTTCAGCATTCCATTCCAGGACATGTCTCGATGCTGGACCAGGAGGATAATTTTAATCGCAGCTGGCAGACAAGAAGCAACTTATTTGAAGCCTTGCCCAATTTCCATTGACAGCCTGACTCCAGATTTTGGTGATGGATGACTGGGATTTTGAACGCAGTCAAAAGTGCTGGAGAAACTCAGCGGGTGCAGCAGTATCTATGGAGCGAAGGAAATAGGCAACGTTTCGGGCCGAAACCCTTGAAGGAAATAGGCAACGTTTCGGCCCGAAACCCTTATGGGTTTCGGCCCGAAACGTTGCCTATTTCCTTCGCTCCATAGATGCTGCTGCACCCGCTGAGTTTCTCCAGCAATTTTGTCTACCGTCGATTTTCAAGCATCTGCAGTTCCCTCTTAAACACTGGGATTTTGGTATTAGTTTAGAGAGATAAAGCACAGAAGCAGGCCCTTCATCCCACCGAGTCTTCAGCGATAGTTCTGTGTTGACCCAACTTTCTCATCCACTCCCGACACACTGGGGTCAATCTACAGAGGGCCATTTAACCGACAAACCCGCACGCCATTGGGATGTGGGAGGAAACCGGAGCACCCGGAGGAAACCCACGCGGTCACAGGGAGAATGTGCAAACTCCACACACAAACAGCATCCGAGGTCAGGATTGAACCTGGATCTCTGGCGCTGTGAGGCAGCAGCTCTACCAGCGGTGCCACCGATTAGTTTAATTTATTGTCTCGTGCACCATGGTCCAGTGAAAAACGTTTTTGATGTATGCTAGCTATCCAGTCAGCGGAAAGACAATAGATAATTACAATCGAGCCGTCCAAAGTGTACAGATACAGGATAAATGGTATAACGTTTAATGCAAGATAAAGTCCAGTAAAGTCCATTTAAAGCTAGTCCGAAGGTCTCCAATGAGGTAGATGGAACGTCAGGATTTTAGAGATTAATGAACCATGGGTTCAAAAACATTGCTCGGACTTTCTGGCTGTTGTTATATGCTGCTGCAGGTGCTGGAGTAACTCAGTGGGACAGGCAGCATTTTTGCAGAAGTGGGTGACATTTCAGGTCAGAGCCCTTTTTCAGAACCAGAGTCAGGGTCTGAAGAAGCGTTCCGACTTGAAACGTCACCTCTTCCCTTTCTGCAGAGATGTTGCCTGTCCCACTGAGTTACTCCAGCACTTTGTGTCTACCTATGTTTTCCTAGTTGTGTCTACCTAGTCAGGTTGGCCACCAGTGACTAGCGGAGTTCCGCAGGGCTCGGTGCTGGGGCCGCTACTCTTCACGTTGTATATTAATGATTTGGAGAGGGGATTGATGGCTTTGTTGCAGTCTTTGCGGATCTGATACGAAAATAGGTGGCGGGGCAGGTAGTGTAGAGAAAGCAGGGACTCTGCAGAATGACTTGGACAGGTTGGGAGAGTGGGCAGAGAAGCGGCAGATGCAGTATAGTGCAGCAAAATGTGGAGTCGTGCATTTTGGTAGTAGGAATAAATGGGGTGAGAATCCAGAAATCAGGGGTGCAAAGGGACTTGGGAATGCTGGTGCAGAATTCGCAAAGAGTTAATTAGCAAGTCGTATCGGTAGTGAAGAAAGGCCAGAGAGAGGACCACCGTAAATTGGAGGAGCAGCACCTCATATTTCACTTGGGCAGTTTGCACCCCAGCGGTATGAACAATGACTTCTCTAATTTTAGGTAGTCCTTAATTTCTCCTCCCCTTCTCAGCTCTCCCTCAGCCCACTGGCTCCATCTCTTCCTTTCTTCTTCCTGACCCCCTCCTCACTCCCCCACCCTCACATCAGTCTGATGAAGGGTTTCGGCCCAAAACATCGCCTATGTCCTTTGCTCCATAGATGCTGCTGCACCCGCTGAGTTTCTCCAGCATTTTTGTCTACCTTTGATTTTTCCAGCATCTGCAGTTCCTTCTTAAACAAAGCAAATTTAATGCTAGCATTTATTTCAAGAGGGCTTATAATTACAAAAACAGGGATGTAATGTTGAGACTCTAAGACGCTGGTAAGGCCGCATTTGGAAAGCTTTGAGCAAGATTAGGCACCATATCTGAGGAAGGATGTGCTGGCTCTCATACAACTGCAACATGACCTCCCAACTTCTATACTCAATACTCTGACTGATGAAGGCCAAAGTGCCAAAAGCCTTTTTGACCACCTTATCTACCTGCGACTCGACCTTCAAGGAACCACGCACCTGTACTCCTAGATCCCTCTGCCCTGCAACACTACCCAGAGGCCAACCATTCACCGTGTAGGTCCTGCCCTTGTTCGACGTCCCAAAATGCAACACCTCACACTCCTCTGTATTAAATTCCATCAACCATTGTCAATTGAAACTTGGGTCAGATACAGATTATGTTCAGTTTAGTGCAGATATACAGCGCGGAAACTGGTCCTTCGGCCCACTGAGTCCGCTCCAACCAGCCTGCACGTTTACACTGTCCTACACTCTACGGACAATTTACAATTTTACCAAAGCCAATTAACCCACAAACCCATACGCCTTTGGAGTGCGTGAGGAAACCGGAGCGACCGGAGAAAACCCACGCAGGTCACAGGGAGAACGTGCAAAGTCTGTACAGACAGCGCCCGTAGTCAGGATTGAACTTGGGACTCTTGCCTGGTTCTTCTTCAGGTCAGGACCCTTCTTCAGTCAGGGTTCCGACCCGAAACGTCACCTATCCATGCTCCCAGAGATGCCGCCTGACCCGCTGAGTTACTCCAGCACTCTGCGAAACGTCACCTATCCATGTTCTCCACAGATGCTGCCTGACCCGCTGAGTTACTCCAGCACTCTGTGTCAATCTTCGGAAGTGGGACAATGCCTAGCAAGTGATAGGTGGACAGACACACAGTCGAGACCCTCACAGTGCTGGCCCGGTTGTCACTGGGGACTGTCATTGGTGAGGCTGCTGTGATTCACGATGGTGGCATTGGCTCCATAGATGGTGTCACCGCATTACAGCGTGTCTGGGTGAAGTCACTCGCCTCTTATAGCCGAGTCTCATTGGCCGTCCTTTGACTGTGCCTGTGACATGACAGCACTGTTGGTGTGTGTTAAATCACCCAGCCATGTGCTCGCAGCCCAGCCACCCCTCAACTTAGAAACTTGCCCTGTAACTCTAGCCGCCTGACACTGCTGGGGACAGCTGGGGAGACATCACAAGGCCATGATGTAAGACAGTGCTGTGAATGTGTTAGACAGCAGTTAGACAGTTTGGCAGTCCTGGTTACCTCCGTCTGATTTATGACAGGAATCTCATCGCAGTGTAAGACTACCTGCTTTTATGTACTGCGGGTTGAGTTATGTGGAAACTATGCAACGGGCAAATTAGCGTGTGAACCGGGGTAATGTCTCCAGCGCCTTCACGGGCGGCTGCAGGAGGGGCCCCCGGGACACAAACGGCGGCACAGCGGCAGAGTTGCCGCCTTGCCGCCTCACAGCGTCAGAGGCCCGGGTTCGATCCCGACCGCGGGTGCTGTCTGTACGGAGTGTGCACGTTCTCCCCGTGACCCGCGTGGGTTTTCTCTGAGATCTTCGGTTTCCTCCCGCACTCCAAAGACGTACTGGTTTGTGGGTTGATTGTCTCGGTTTTGAATGTAAATTGTCCCTGGTGTGTGTAGGATAGTGTTGGTGTGCGGGGATCGCTGGTCGGTGCGGACTCGGTGGGCCGAAGGGCCTGTTTCCACGCTGTATCTCTAAAACTAAAAAAGCTAAAATTAAAACTAAAATACAGCCAGGAGAGGAGAGGAGAGAGATGTCGGTTCGCGGGAACTGCTCCAGTACACCGAGCTGACCGGACTTTGAATAACGGCGGTGCCCACATGTGTAATATTTGCAAAAATATTTGTCCCACTTGCATAATTTTTTCGGCGACTGCCGGCACCCGTCATAGGTCGTTGCAGGTCACCGAAGATTTTCAACATGTTGAAAATTCAGCGGCGACCAGAAAGACGCTATGACTCTTTGGGCGACTGAGAGGACTACTCACGACCATACGGGCAACACCCTGGCGACAAGTCACGGGGTGAAGTCTGTATGGTCGTGAGTAGTCGCCCAAAGGGTCGTACCTTGTTCTGGTCGCCGCTGGATTCCTGCAATGACCTATGACAGGTGCCGGCAGTCACCGAAAAAGTCGTGTAAGTGGGACAGGCCTATTTGGTTTACACTGGTATGTAAACCAAATCCTATCTCCAGGAAGATAATGTAAGGTTGCATGTTCAGACTTGTCACGTTTATTATTGTCACGTGTACTGAGGTACAGAGGAAAGCTTTTGTTTGCGTGCTAATCAGTCAAAGAACAGACTTCACATGTTTACAATCGAGCCGTCCAGATAAAGGAGAAAGGGTATAACATTTAGTGCAAGATAAAGTGTGATTAAGCATTAAATGTAATATAAAGAAACTGCAGATGCTGGTTTATATCGAAGATGGACACAAAATGTTGGAGTAACTGAGCGGGTCATGCAGCATCTCGGGAGAACATGGATAGGTGGTTTCAGATCGGGACCCTTCTTCAGTCTGGGTTGCGACCCGAAACGTCACCTATCCATGTTCTCCACAGATGCTGCCTGACCCGCTGAGTTACTCCAGCACTCTGTGAAACGTCACCTATCCATGTTCTCCACAGATGCTGCCTGACCCGCTGAGTTACTCCAGCATTGTGTGTCTATCCACCTATCACTTGCCAGGCTTAGTCGTACTTACGAAGATAGACACAAAATGCTGGTGTAACTCGGCGGGTCAGGCAGCATCTCTGGAGAAGGAATTGGGTAACGTTTTGTGTCAAGATCCTTCCTTCACCTAGCACAAAGGTGGTAGATGGGAGGTCAGGAATGCACTCTAGCTGGTGAGAGTGCCTGACTGTCACCAATTCCTCCAAAGTGCATCGGGATCATGTTCACCTGCAGGAATTCTCCAAAGTCTTGAGATCTGAAGGTTTGCAGTCCTTCAGAATATTTGACGGAGTTCCAGCTCGTCGAGAGGGATTCTCCGGTGATGATGTGGACCTTCAGCAGACTCTGCCTCAAAATAGCAACATGACAGATGGAACTCCGAGCTTGAGATGTGCGTAGGAAGGAACTGCAGATGCTGGTTGACACTGAAGATGGACACAAAATGCTGGAGGAACTCAGCGGGACAGGCAGCATCTCTGGAGGGAAGGAATGGGTGACGTTTCGGGTCGAGACCCTTCTTCAGACTGAGAGTCAGGGGAGAGGGAAACGAGAGATATAGATGGTACATAGGACAAATGAACCCTCCATGGACCATTGTGGGCTCCACCTTTTCTTGATCATCGTTGCATTTTGCAAAACTTTCATTCAGATGTCACAGCAAAATTAGTGTACAGTATACATCATATCTATGTAGTATAGATATATAAATCCTGACTCTCAGTCTGAAGAAATGTCTTGACCAAAACGTTACCCATTCCTTCTCTCCAGAGATGCTGCCTCTGAGTTACTCCAGCATTTTAGTGTCTAAATTCAGTATAAACACCATCTGCAGTTCCTTCCTGCACATTTTGTTTACTACATTTTCCTTGGTCTCCATCCCCTTTGTCCTATTTTCACACCTTACACTTCCTTATCTACGTACCTCCCTCTCCTCTGACTCTCAGCCTGAAGAAGGGTCTCGAGCCAAAACGTCACCCATTCCTTCTCTCCAGAGATGCTGCCTGTCCCGCTGAGTTACAATAGACAATTGACAATAGGTGCAGGAGTAGGCCATTCGGCCCCTTGAGCAGCACCGCCATTCAATGTGATCATGGCTGATCATCCACAATCAGTACCCTGTTTACGCCTTCTCCCCATATCCGCTGACTCCGCTATCTTCAAGATGCCTATTTAGCTCTCTCGTGAAAGTTTCCAGAGAACCGGCCTTCACTGCCCTCTGAGGCAGAAAATTCCACAGACTCACAACTCTCTGTGTGGAAAGTGTTTCCTCATCTCCGTTCTAAATGGCTTACCCCTTATTCTTAAACTGTTACTCCAGCTATTTGTGTCTGTCTTCGGTTTAAAGCAGCATGCTGCAGTTCCTTCTTACACAGTTAAATAGAGGGTCTGTTGATATCTACTGGAGCTCTGTCCTTCTGTCGTCTAAAAGTTTTTAGTTTAGTTTAGAGATACAGAACAGAAACAGGCCTTTCGGCCCACCGAGTCCACACCAACCAGCGATCCCTGCACAATAACACAATCCTACACACACTAGGGACAATTTACAATTATACCAAACACATTAACCTACAAACCTGTATGTTTTATGGAGTCTTGTCCAAAATCAGAGTCTGATGAGCGATACCAACTGTCATTTACTTGTCTGAATTTCGTCGCAAAACCAACATTTTGTTCCAGAGTGAAATTTACTTGATTGAAAGATACAGCATGGAAACAGGCCTTTCAGAAGAAGGGTCTCGACCCGAAACATGCTGCCTGACCCGCTGAGTTACTCGAGCATTTTGTGTCTATCTTGTAATGCTATTGGCTACACTCCAGTCAAGATATGTTTGAATTAAAATTTCTCTTCATCCAGACGGCACGGTGGCGCAGTGGTAGAGTTGCTGCCTCACAGCACCAGAGACCCCGGTTCGATCCTGACTACGGGTTTGTACGTTCTCCCCGTGACTGGCGTGGGTTTTCGCCGAGATCTTCGGTTTCCTCCCACTCTCCAGAGACGTGCTGGTCTGTATTTAATTGGCTTGGTATAAGTGAGAAACTGCCCCTAGTTTGTGTAGGATAGTGTTAATGTGCGGGGGTCGCTGGCCGGCACGGACTCGGTGGGCTGAGGGCCTGTTTCTGCGCTGTATCTCTGAACTAAACTGAAAACAGAAACTTTGAAGATCACTTTTATCCCATTAACATCAGATTTCCCTTCCTGGCCTGATCCTTACAACGTTCGTCTTTTCTCAGATGCTCCCGTTTATTTTAAGGTATGGGTTCCATCCTGCACAGGATCATTTTACTTCACATGGACATTTGTTTTTGTGGCAGGGTTGCCTCGATGTTGACAGGCTTCCAATGTCGTTAAGACTCGAAAACATTTGTCTGGAGTTCGAGACAAATCCTCATGTGACGGACAAGAGGGTTTGACATGGACCTCCTCTTAGTTTAGTTTAGAGATGCAGCGCAGAAACAGGCCCAGCGAGTCCGTACCGACCAGCGATCCCCGCACACTAACACTATCCTACACTCACTAAGGACAATTTACACATTTACACCAAGCCAATTTACCTACAAACCTGAGCTTCTTTGGAGTGTGGGAGGAAACCGAAGATCTCGGAGAAAACCCACGCGGGTCATTCCGAGATGGGGAGAACGTGCAAACTCCGTACAGACAGCACCAATAGTCGGGATGGAACCCGGGTCTCTGGCGCTGCAGCGCTGTAAGGCAGCAACTCTACCTCAGCGCCACCGTGCCGCCCTTGTTGAGTTACTCCATGGTAGTACAGAGATAAGTCTTCACCATCTCTAGACTTCCGTCTGCCAATGAGTTCATGTATAATCTGTGACCACACCCTACTTACATCACACCATTATACACTGAAAAAGAATCTTACTTTGATAGCCCAGACCATCACACAAACCACACTGGACACAAAACGCTGGAGTAACTCAGCGGCGACCCACTGTTACTCCAGTATTTGTGTCTAAACCGGCATCTGCAGTTCATTCCTATTCAAACCAACCTCCCTTCCATTGATTCCATCTACACCTCACGCTGCCTCAGCAAGGCCAGCAGCATCATCAAGGACCAGTTGCACCCTGTCCACTCATCTTCTTGAGAGTCAACCTGAAACATCACCCATTCCTCTCCAGAGATGCTGCCTGTCCCGCTGAGTTACTCCAGCATTTTATGTCTATTTTCGGTTTAAATCGGCATCTGCAGTTCCATCTAAGCTAATCCCATTGCCTGTATTTGACCAGTATCTCTCTAGTAATCCTTTGGCATCTGCTTTTAACAACTCAATATTCATCTGGCTAATTACATTTTATTTCCCTTGAAAGCATGAAAAAAAATTGTGAGACTTTGACAAGCAATATAATAAAATGTGCATCTCGCTATGTCCATGCTGGAGTATTAAGGTTAATTAGTTTAGTTTATTGTCACGTGTACCGAGGTACAGAGAAAAGCTTTTGCTGCGTGCTAACCAGCCAGCGGGAAGACAACACATGATTACAGTCGAGCCGTCCACAGTGTACAGATACACGATAAAATAAATAATGTATACTACAAGCGAAAGTCCAGAAAAGTCCAAGTAAAGATAGTCTGAGGGTCTTCAATGAGGTAGATAGTAGCTCAGGACCGCTCTCTAGTTGGGGATAGACCGGTTCAGTTGCCTGATAACAGCCGGGAAGAAACTGTCCCTGAATCTGGAGGTGTGCGTTTTCACACTTCTGTACCTCTTGCCCGATGGGAGGGGGGCGAAGAGGGAGTGGCCGGGGTGCGACTCGTCCTTGATTATGCTGCTGGCCTTGCCGAGGCAGGTCTAAGCTGGAGACTTCATACTTACCAATAACGTCCTGGCTCTTTATACATATATGGACTCCAGTCATTCCCCAGTAGATGAGATAATTGACTTATCTTGGTCCTGCACTAAAATAACCCCAGTCCCTCAACGCAGCTGATTTAACATGCGCCCTGCCACGGAGTAAAGATGACACACAGATAGAGTCACATCTTGTTGCCTGTGCTGTCGCTGCTTGCTGCTCCACCTGCACAATTGGGAGCTGAAGATTAGGTTTAGTTTAGTTTAGTTTAGATATACAGCATGGAAACAGGCCCTTCGGCCCTCCGAGTCCGCACGCCGACCAGTGATCCCCGCACACGAACACCACCCTACACGCACTAGAGTTTCCTGGAGGGAACGGACAGGAGATGTTTTGGGTTAGTTCACTGGAAATGAGAAGGATGAGAGGGAATCTTATAGAAACATATAAAATTCTTAATGGATTGGACAGGCTAGATGCAGAAAAAATGGTCCCGATGTTGTGGGAGTCCAGAACCAGGGGTCACAGTTTAAGAATAAGGGGCATTTAGGACTGAGTTGAGGAAAAACTTTTTCACCCAGAGAGATGTGAATCTGTGGAAACAGGCCCTTCGGCCCACCGAGTCCATGCCGACCAGCACACAAACACTATCCTACACACACTAGGGACAATTTACATTTATACCAAGCCAACTAACTGACAAACCTGGACGTCTCTGGAGTGTGGGTGGAAACCGGAGCACCCGGAGAAAACCCATGCAGGTCACGGGGAGAAGGTACAAAACAGACAGCACCCGTAGTCAGGATTGAACCCGGGTCTCTGGCGCTGTGAGGCAGCAACTCTACCGCTGCGCCACCGTGCCGCCCCTTTGTTTAATATGAGGATGAGCGAGAGTTGTTTTTGACTGGCGCATTTGTGCAATAATGCTGACAGACAGGATTTCTCAAACCCTTCCCTGGTGCCTAACACCTTTTATTTATTTTATTTTTTACAAAATGCTTTTATTCAGAACAAACAAATACAAAGTAGTAACACGATCAGAGAATGCCTATATTGGCATTTTACAAAGAAAGTTCTCAGATTAAAATATTAACATTTTTATCAATAATACATTCGACCTCCTGCGGTGACCAACGTTCACGGAAAGCCTCCACAGTCCCCGTGGACACCGCGTGTTCCCTCTCTAGGGACACGCGGGCACGGACGTAACCCCGGAAAAGGGGCGGGCAGCCGACTGCTGTGCGGCCATCGACTGCCCGCTGCCTGGACCCGCAAATGGCCATCTTGGCCAGGTCCAGGAGCAGACCGACAGGGAGACCCCCTCCTCCCTCCCGACCCTCCCCCCTCTGTACCGGGTGCCCAAAAATCAATAGCGTCGGACTAAAGTGGAGCCAAAACTTGAGGAGCAGCCCCTTCAGATACTCGAACAAGGGCTGCAACCTCTCACACTCCATGTAGATGTGGAACACGGTCTCCTCCTCGCCTGGGACTTTGCTGCCTTAAAACTAAAAGTAAAGCGTTTCTCTTTGCTTCAACTGTTGTTCTGTTTCCAAAGGCAACAGGATTTATTTTGACATTGGGTGTGAGATGTGCTTTTGTATTTATCCTCAGTGTTAGTCTTTGCTGGGGCGGGAGATTGCAACCTTCACGTGGTCCACCCTGTTTCAACGAACGCAATCAACCTGGCGTGCACAAACAGAAGATCAAACAGAACAAGTTGTCTCACAACTTTAGGCTGTGCACGCCACACGTAAGATGATTGCTGGGCCCCCTCCATGGCCAGAGTGAGTCCCAAAATTGGAGGAGCAAAAGCACCTCCATTGACACCTCCCAGGTAGTCTCTTTATGCTTTCCCACGAGCCTATTGTCCCTCTTTCGGGCCGAAACCCTTACGGGTTTCGGCCCGAAACGTTGCCTATTTCCTGAAGGGTCTCGACCCGAAACATCGCCTATTCCTTCTCTGCATAGATGCTGCCTCACCCGCTGAGTTTCTCCAGCATTTTGTGTCTACCGCAGGTTTATCATGTCATTGTTCTCAAGGCCGGCATGGTGGTGGCGGGAGAGTTGCTGCCTCACAGCGCTAGGGACCCGTGCTTCATCCTGCCTATGGCTGCTGTCTGTGAGGAGTTTGTACGTTCTCCCCATATGGGGTTTGATCCTGACTATATTATGACTATATCCTACAGTGAATGTGTACACTGTGCACGCCTCAGGTGCAAGCATGTGTTGTCTTTCCGCTGACTGGTTAGCACGCAACAACAGCTTTTCACTGTACCTCGGTACACGTGACAATAAACTAAACTCAAATTAGGTCTCGAATTGAATTGAATTGAATAGTTTATTGTCATATAACCATATAACAGTTACAGCACGGAAACAGGCCATCTCGGCCCTTCTAGTCCGTGCCGAACACTTACTCTCACCTAGTCCCATCTACCTGCACTCAGACCATAACCCTCCATTCCTTTCCCGTCCATTACCTATCCAATTTATTTTTAAATGATAAAAATCGATGTGACAAGTCACAGTAAAATTCTTTGCTTGCGTACCCAAGGTAAGCAAATAGTCGTCCATCCGAAACGTCACCCATCGTTTATTTCGAGAGATGCAGCCTGTCCCGCGGAGTTACTCCAGCATTTTGTGTTCTTCTTCTTATCGAGTCCGCACACAGTATTAGAAGCTGTTCAGCCAGAGCTAAACACACTTCTCGGCATCTCAATGCAATGGTGTCTGTCTTGTCGCGTCTTGTGCTTTTTGTGCGTGGTGGAAATATTGGTGGAGACATGGCCGCAGGCGACGTGAACGCTCTTTCCTTGACCCCATTTCGTGTTTATCTCTGGTGGAAACCAGCATCCGCAGTTGCTCCCTACTCAAACTAGGTGACGTGTCGGCACGGGACCTTTCAGCTAATGAAGGGACTCGACCCGAAAGGTTGCCTATCCATGTTCTCCACAGATGCTGCCTGACCCGCTGAGTTACTCCAGCACTTTACGTCCTTTTGCACATTAACCAGCATCTGCAGTTCTTTGTTGCTTCATCTACTGCAATGTCCCTGTCAGGGATTGGAGCCCAGTTTAACGGCACAGACTCCAGCACAGTCAGGAGTCTTTCCCTGCCGTCATCTCACAATATTAATATCACGTTGATATAATTTAAAACATTTTTATTGGCAGCCTTGCTGTAGGGACAGTGGGCTGTCAGTTGCTTTTCTGGTTTACTTTGCGAGAAAGAATAATTTTGACTTTGGAAGAAAAACAAGAGTTTTTGCTGGGTGTGCAAAATCGTTCAATTTGATCGTAGTTTTCTGGGTGTTGAAACTTTGAGAACGGGCTCTCTATGAGTCAGAGTTTTGGCAGTGCCAAGACTCAATGAAAGACAATCACAAAGGAGGGATATTATTTATTTTGAGCATCTCGCGAATACAAAAACAGGGGGTGTCACGCTGTGGTTCTATAAGGCGCTGGTCAGACAGCATTTGGAGAATTGTGAGCAGTTTTGGGCCCCATCTCTGAGGAAGGATGTGCTGGCATTGGAGAGGGTCCAGAGGAGGTTTACGAGAACGATCCCAGTAATGAGTAGATTAACCCATGGTGAGAGTTTGAAGGCGCTGGGCCTGCACTCGCTGGTGTTTAGAAGGATTTGACCAAATGGCCTAATTCTGCTCCTAGAACTACCCGTCACGGTGGCACAGTGGTAGAGCTACTGCCTTACAATGCTAGAGACCCCGGTTCGATCCCCATGACGGATGCTGTCCGTACGGAGTTTGCACGTTCTCCCCGTGACCTGCGTGGGTTTTCTCAGAGATCTTCGGTTTCCTCCCACATTCCAAAGACATGAAAGGTTTGTGGGTAAATTGGCTTGGTATAAATGTAAATTGTCCCCAGTGTGTGTCAGATAGTGTGTTGATCGCTGGTCGGCCTGGACCCGGTGGGCCGAAGGGACTGTTCCCGCGCTGTATCCTTAAACTAAACTAAACTACACTTATAAACTTATAATATGTGGGAAAGAACTGCAGATGCTGGTTTAAATCAAAGATAGACACAAAATGCTGGAGTAACTCAGCGGGACAGGCAGCATCGCTGGAGATACGAAATGGGTGACTTTCTTCTCCCATTCCTTCTCTCCAGAGATGCTGCCTGCCCTGCTGAGTTACTCCAGCATTTTGTGTCTATTATGAACTTATAATATGGAAGAAAACTTCCTTGCCAAAAGCACACAATAAAAGCCCTGTCCCACAGTACGAGTTCATTCCAAGATCTCTCCTGAGTCAAAAAAAAAAATCAAACTCATGGTAAGTACGGAGAATGAACGTAGCGGGTACGTCGGAGCTCAGGGACGTCTCTTAGCGGCTCGTAACGCTAACGGCAGGTACTCGGGAAGACTCGCTAACGGCAGGTAAGCACGGGAAGGCTCGTGAAGATTTTTCAACATGTTGAAAAATGTCCACGAGAGCCCTGAGTACCGACGAGTGGCCATTACCGTAAATCTCCGAGTTTGAATCAGGGCAAACTCGGGAGAGCTCTTGGAATGAACTCGTACCGTGGGACAGGGGTTTAAGGATTCCCCATGATGAACTTTACAACAATGATCATCATTGGTGCCTTGTTGAAGCAGGAGCATTAATTCATGCAGATATCCAGTCTGTTATTTTTACAGAAATATGAATATGCGTTAGGGATGGGGTTAGAGTTGGCATTGAGTTCTCCAATTTTGTAATTACTCCCCCCAACCCCTCTCTCTTCCCTGTATACCTCCTCCCCCAACCTGGTATGCACCCAATTTCCCCCCTCCCAATCACCATGCTCCTTTACCCCCCCCCGTCTTACACTCATCTCCCATCCCCGAATCCCTCATTTATCCTTTATTACCCCCCTCTCCCTATCCCCTCCCACTGGCTTTACATCTTCACTCTTTAACTGACACCAATTGTCTTTTTTTCACCTCTGGCCTTTATCATTTATTCTACCATTTGCTGATCAAACCCTCCCCCCCCCCCCCCCCCTATCACTCTCCAGGCTTTGTTCCCTCCCCCTCCCCCCACCTCTCTTTTTCAGTATACTCCCCCCAACTTCAATAAGCCCCCACTCAACATGTAGTCTGTCCGATTCCTCCACAGATGTTGCCTGAGCCGCTGAGTTTGTGTGTTGCTGTTCCCTGATATCCATGTTGCAGTTGCGAGGGTTCTGAGCTGCGGTGTGGCGACGCTGCTCCCACTGTGTTAAAGAAGGAACTGCAGATGCTGGAAAATCGAGGGTACACAAAATGCTGGAGAAACTCAGCGGGTGCAGCAGCATCTATGGAGCGAGGGAGATAGGCAACGTTTCGGCCCGAAACGTTGCCTATTTCCTTCACTCCATAGATGCTGCTGCATGGCGGTGAATAGCGGTGCTGGCTCGAAGGGCCGAATGGCCTACTCCTGTACCTATTGTCTATTGTTGATTGTCTATTGTCTTTGGTGCATGGGAGGAAACAGGGGCGCCTGGAGTTGCTGCCTCACAGCACCAGAGACCCGGGTTCGATCCTGACCACGGGTGCTGTTTGTACGATCTCCCCGTGACCTGCGTGGGTTTCTCCAGGCGCACCTGTTTCCTCCCACGCAACAAAGACAACAGACAATCAACAATAGACAATAGGTGCAGGAGTAGGCCATTCGGCCCTTCGAGCCAGCACCGCCATTCACTGTGATCATGGCTGATCATCCCCAATCAGTACCCCGTTCCTGCCTTCTCCCCATATCCCCTGACTCCGCTATCTTTAAGAGCCCTATCTAGCTCTATCTTGAAAGCATCCAGAGAATTGGCCTCCACTGCATTCTGAGGCAGAGAATTCCATAGATTCACCACTCTCTCGGTGAAAATGTTTTTCCTAATCTCCATTCTAAATAGCCGACCCCATATTCTTACACGTATACATACCAGTTTGTAGGTTAATTGGCTTCTGTAAATTGCGCATGTGATAGTGTTAGTGTACGGGGTTTTTTGGTCGGCACAGACTCGTTGTTTCCGCGCTGTATCTCAAATTTCACTGTACCTTAATTGGTACATGTGGCAATAAACTGACCTTGAATCCTTGAAAACCTTGTATCTCTGAAGTAAAGTAGTGTAGATTCTAAAGAATAGTCCCCTTGCAAACGTTTAGATCAAACGCTTCCCTCTCAGGCTCCACCTGTGCCCGCTTGCTAAGAGGTTCCAAGTGTTGTGGTCAGATGCTGATTCTATCTCCTGCTTGATGGTCCTGCTGGCTCCAGCATCAAGTATAATCTCCCCTCTGGGCGCCACTTGCTTTCAGCTCCACTTTGTGCATCTTTTTACCTGATTGACTTTTCGCTGCAAATCTCTGAGCTTGATAAGGCTGTCACATCGATCACAGGACCTGCTCATTGTGTTCCAAGCCTTGATCACTTGGCCATGTTGGCTAGCCACTCTCATAGAAACATAGAAAATGTGGAAAATAGGTGCAGGAGTCGGCCATTCGGCCCTTCGGCCCTTCGAGCCAGCACCGCCATTCAATATGATCATGGCTGATCATCCAAAATCAGTACCCCTGTTCCTGCTTTTCTCCCCATATCCCTGGGTTGCGTTAGCCCTAAGAGCTACTGTATATCTAACTTTCTCTTGAAAACATCCAGTGAATTGGCCAGCGATCCCCGCACATTAACTATCCTACACACACTATAGGGACAATATACACTTTCCCAAGCCAATTAACCTACAAACCTGCACGTCTTTGGAGTGTGGGAGGAAACCGAAGGAGATCTCGGACAAAACCCGCACAGGTCACAGGGAGAACGTGCAAACTCCGTACAGGCAGCACCCGTAGTCTGGCGCTGCATAAGGCAGCAACTCTACCGCCGCCATTGTGACCCCTCCTCTGGCAGCTTGTTCTGTACACCCACCACCCTTTGTATGAAAAATGTTACCTCAGATTCCTATTACATTTTGTTTCTAAACTAAAAAACAAGTTTAATTGAAATGAATGAACAAACTATGGAAGGGGAAAATGTTCTTTCCTTTAATAATTGCGAACAAGGTTTGTGACTGTCACCGATGCTACAGGAGACACGACAAAGCCACAGAGGTGTGCCTTGATTTGTTTCGTGATACCAGCTGACGCCCTAGTTTAATCCAAAGACCCTACAGTGAGCACGATGGTCCACTCGACGAAAAAGACCTAGTACGGTCATGGGCAGATTCGTGGGTAATTTTCGGCCCCATTTCCGTAACCGGCTTCCGTCTCTGCATCAAAGATCCCGTAGGATACTAGTGCGGAGACAGAAGCCGGTTACGGAAACATCCTCGTAAAAATAAAAGTTATTTGGTAAAAATCTACTCCTCATTTTCAGAATTATAATTTATTAACACAAACTGTTCCCCCGCGACGTTGATTACACTGCGGGTCGGGTCGGGTCGGGTTACTGAAATGGATGAAAAAAAGGCCCATGTTCCGCTCCATTGCGTACTACACGTCAGCCCATTGCATTTAGCAGGAGTGGTCTATCTTGCTTGCTATAGGATCTTTGGTTTAATCTACACACCTCTGTATTACTTTCCATACCGTTTTGCTTCGATTTGCTGCCTGAGTCCCTCTCAGGGGTTGGGTCTGGGTTAGTGCAGGGCACCACATGGCTTCATGTTTGCAACATTGCCACTGCAGTCACACCGACGCCAAGACTCACAGACCTCCGTCAGATGCGGGTCTCGACCCGAAGCATCACCCATTCCTTCTCCTGAGAGATGCTGCCTGTCCCGCTGAGTTACTCCAGCTTTTTGTGCCTATCTTCGGTTTAAACCAGCATCTGCAGTTCCTTCCTACGCAAAGCATCACGTTACCTCGATCAACAAAAGATAGGGCTCTTAAAAATAGCGGAGTCAGGGGATATGGGGAGAAGGCAGGAACGGGGTACTGATTGGGGATGGTCAGCCATGATCACATTGAATGGCGGTGCTGGCTCGAAGGGCCAAATAGCCTACTACTGCACCTATAGTCTAAGTATTAAAAGAGTCTGAAGAAAGGTCTCAACCCGAAACGTCACTTACTCCTTCTCTCCATAGATGCTGCCTCACCCGCTGAGTTTCTCCAGCATTTTTTTTCAACTTTCGATTTTTCCAGCATCTTCAGTTCCTTCTTAAATAAAAGAGATCAGTTCAGTTCAGTTTAGTTTATTGTCACGTGTACCGAGGTACAGTGAAAAGCTTTTGTTGCGTGCTAACCAGTCAGCAGAAAGACAACACACGATTACAATCGATCCGTTTACAGTGTATAGATACATGATAAGGGAATAATGTTTACTGTAAGGTAAAGCCAGCAAGGTCCCATCAAGGATGTTATATTACCTGCCTCAACCACCTCCTCTGGCAGCACGTTCCATACACCCAGCACAAAGTATAGGTGCTTTGTATATAGAACATATCAACTTGATTCAGTTTAGCTTATTGTTACGTGTACTGAGGTACAGTGAAAAGCTTTTTGGATCAAGGATCAAGGATAGTCCAAGTGTTTAAGAAGGAACTGCAGATGCTGGAAAATCGCACGTCCCTTCTTCTGAAGAAGGGTCTCGATCCGAAACGTCACCTTTCCTTCGCTCCATAGATGCTGCCTCACCCGCTGAGTTTTTCCAGCAAGGATAGTCCAAGGGTCACCAATGAGGTAGATAGTAGCAATGCTCTCTGGTTGTGGTAGGATGGTTCAGTTGTCTGATAACAGTTGGGAAGAAACTGTCACTGAATCTGGTGGCGTGCGTTTTTGAACTTCTATACCTTTTGTTTTGGGTCAAGACCGTTCTTCATGTGTTTTTTCCTACGTTAATGTGCTTTTTGGTAACATTCTGCATTTCTTGTCGATTATTTGTTGTAATTTGCTTAAGATGGTGATCCGAATTAATTGAATTCAAGCTTTCAGAGTAGTTACAATGTGGTTAATTGTTTTTTATGTGATCAAGGTCATTAACAGCAGCGGAAATGTGTGGGAAGGAACTGCAGATGCCGGTTTACACTGAAGACAGACACAAAGTGCTGGAGAAACTCAGCGGGACAGGCAGCATCTCTGGAGAGAAGGGATGGGTGACGTTTCGGGTCGAGAGTCTTCTTCAGACTGAGAGTCAGGGGAGAGGGAGAGTCAGAGATAAGGAAGTGTAAGGTGTGAGAATGAGACGTCAAAGGGGATGGAGATCAAGGAAATGTAGAATAGATCATTGTGTAGGAAGGAACTGCAGATGCTGGTTTAAACCGAAGATAGACACAAAATGCAGGAGTAACTCAGTGGGACAGGCAGCATCTCTGGTGAGAAGGGATGGGTGACGTTTCGGGTCAAGGCCCTTCTTCAGACTGAGAGTCAGGGGAGAGGGAGACATAGAGATATGGAAGGGTAAGGTGTGAAAACGAGAGATCAAAGGCGACGCTGTTAAGATTTTCTCTTTTTTTTCTTTTTATCTTTTTGTTTTTATATATACAAGTTCTCTTTTAAACACTTAACTATATTTACATAGAGACCAGGAGGTCTATCCTCAATGTGTATTTTGACACTGGACTCATATTTAGGTTATACTTGGTATTCATGTAATCCTGATCCCTATAGAAACATAGAAATTAGGTGCAGGAGTAGGCCATTCGGCCCTTCGAGCCTGCACCGCCATTCAATATGATCATGGCTGATCATCCAACTCAGTATCCCGTATCTGCCTTCTCTCCATACCCCCTGATCCCTTTAGCCACAAGGGCCACATCTAACTCCCTCTTAAATATAGCCAATGAACTGGCCTCAACTACCCTCTGTGGCAGAGAGTTCCAGAGACTCACCACTCTCTGTGTGAAAAAAGTCTTTCTCATCTCGGTCTTAAAGGATTTCCCCCTTATCCTTAAGCTGTGACCCCTTGTCCTGGACTTCCCCAACATTGGGAACAATCTTCCTGCATCTAGCCTGTCCAACCCCTTAAGAATTTTGTAAGTTTCTATAAGATTCCCTCTCAATCTCCTAAATTCTAGAGCGTATAAACCAAGTCTATCCAGTCTTTCTTCATAAGACAGTCCTGACATCCCAGGAGCCAGTCTGGTGAAACTTCTCTGCACTCCCTCTATGGCAATAATGTCCTTCCTCAGATTTGGAGACCAAAACTGTACGCAATACTCCAGGTGTGGTCTCACCAAGACCCTGTACAACTGAAGTAGAACCTCCCTGCTCCTATACTCAAATCCTTTTGCTATGAATGCCAACATACCATTCACTTTCTTCACAGCCTGCTGCACCTGCATGCCTACTTTCAATGACTGGTGTACCATGACACCCAGGTCGCGCTTTGCATCTCCCCTTTTCCTAATCGGCCACCATTTAGATAATAGTCTGCTTTCCTGTTTTTGCCACCAAAGTGGATAACCTCACATTTATCCACATTATACTGCATCTGCCAAACATTTGCCCACTCACCCAGCCTATCCAAGTCACCTTGCAGTCTCCTAGCATCCTCCTCACAGCGAACACTGCCCCCCAGCTTAGTGTCATCCGCAAACTTGGAGATATTGCCTTCAATTCCCTCGTCCAGATCATTAATATATATTGGAAATAGCTGGGGTCCCAGCACTGAGCCCTGCGGTACCCCACTAGTCACTGCCTGCCATTGTGAAAAGGACCCGTTTACTCCTACTCTTTGCTTCCTGTCTGCCAGCCAGTTCTCTATCCACATCAACACTGAACCCCCAATGCCGTATGCTTTAAGTTTGTATACTAATCTCTTATGTGGGACCTTGTCGAAAGCCTTCTGGAAGTCCAGATATCCCACATCCACTGGTTCTCCCCTGGATCTATGTATCGATATCATTGTTATGTTTATCATTATATTATTTTATTTTTTATTTTTTTGAAAAAAATGAATTAAAATATTTTAAAAGAAAGGAAGTGTGGAATGGTTCGTTGTTGGCTGAGGGGAAGGTGACAACGAGAGGAACAAACAGTAAACTTTAATCAGGAGGACGGCGAAACTAGTCGGAGAACTAGGGTGGGGGAGGGATGGAGAGAGAGGGAAAGCTAGGGTTACTTGAAGTTAGAGAAGTCAATGATCATACCGCTGGATTGTAAGCTGCCCAAGCGAAATATGAGATGCTGTTCAGCAGCTAACAAGTGTTACAAAGACGGCTATATTTAATACTGAACTTAAAGTGAAATCTGGCTTTGTGTGGCGAAACTAAGCCGATGGTGCCCTCTGGTGCCTAACATGTGTCTGTGGAAGGGTCTCGACCCGAAACGTCACCCATTCCTTCTCTCCAGAGGTGCTGCCTGTCCCGCTGAATTACTCCGGCATTTTGTGTCTAGCTAAAGTGAGGAGAGTGTATGTGGAATACCCACAGAGTCATAGAGTCATACAGCTCGGAAACAGGCCCTTCGGCCCATTGAATCCACGCCGACCATCGATCATCCGTCCACACCAGTTCCATGTTATCCCTCTTTCCCCATCCGCTCCCTACACACTAGGTGGCAATTTACAGAGGGCAATTAACCTACAAAACTGCACGTCTTTGGGATGTGGGAGGAAACTGGCGCACCCGGAGGAAACCCAAGAGGTCACAGGGAGAACGGGCATTGTGACGTCAGCAGCTGGTGAGTGCCGTTTAGATTTTAAAATTTGAGTTTTGTTTGAGTTTTGTGATCAATTTTACTCAAAATCTGGAGAAATAATTGACCAAGGAGTGGATTTGCTAATGTAAAAGTAAAATCGCTAGCGAAATAGTAAAAATCTCGGCGTTTTTGCGTCTGGTTTTCGCAGAGTAACGAATGAAAGGCAAAAATCGAAGGCAGAAAAAGGCAAAATGACATACACCCACACACAGTCAGTTTTAAAAGTATATAGATAAGATTAACGCCAATGCAGAATAGCATGCACTCGATGGGCTGAATGGTCTCTTTGTGTTTAATTCTATAATTTTAACATCACGATCCCCGACAAACATAAATTAGAGGAGAGACACGGTGGAGCAGTGGTAGAGTTGCTGCCTTACAGCAGCGCCGGAGACCCAGGTTCGATCCCCACTACGGGCGATGTCTGTACGGAATTTGTACGTTCTCCCCGTGACCGGCGTTGGTTTTCTCCGAGATCTTCAGTTTCTTCCCACATTCCAAAGACGTACAGGTTTGTAGGTTAATTGGCTTGGAAAATGCAAAAATTGGCCCTAGTGGGTGTAGGATAGTGTTAATGTGCGGGGATCCCTTGTCGGCGCGGACCCAGTGGGCCGAAGGGCCTGTTTCCGTGCTATATCTTTAAACAAAGCTAAACTAAACATGTGTCCACTAGTTTAGTTTAGTTTAGTTGGTGATATGTGCAGGTTTGTAGGTTAACTTGATTTGATAAAATTGTAAATTAGTGCGTAGGATAGTGCTAGTGTACGGGGTGATCGCCGGTCCGCATGGACTCAGTGGGCCGAAGGGTCTTTTTCCACGATGTATCTCTAACGTAAAGGAGGCATCTGCAGTTCCTTGTTTCAGGGGTCGTGATGGTGCAGCGGTAGAGCTCAGAGATACTGCGCTGCAACACTCTTTCATTGCGGTTCCACTGGACTCTCACCCTCTCCCCTCCACTTCCCCAACATTCCTTCCTCTCATTTAGCAACACTTTAGACTTTAGAGAAACAGGCCCTTCGGCCCACCGAGTCCGTGACAATCAACGATGACCCCGCACACTAACACTATCCCACACACTAGGGACAATTTTACTTTGGAGTCACGTGAGTGACTACATGAAGAAGGCCGTTAGCCCGCCTGCACGTCATTACGTTGACTCGCTTTGCGCAACGAGCCGACTGGCGGCAGCGTTGCTCTGTCCAGCGGTAAGTTAAACCTGACGGGAAATTTTACCTTATTTCCAGGTTTTTGTGTTTTCTTTTTTTGCAGGAATCTCTGTGCAGAGATATACCTGCTCGACTAATTGGGGCAAAGTCCGGACAGACCACAGGGAATCCACGGATACCGGGACCAGGGGGAACCGGCTAAAGAGACCGCAGAAGTGCGGGTAGCCAGCAGCCGCCGGGTTCGCCACCCAAGTCACTGACAACGCAGTCAGTGGCTTCCAGACCGGCTGTGGTTCCCAGGAAGGGGGTAAAACTAACCACAAGCCGGCAAGATCTGTGAAGCCAGGCCAGGAGGGTCCCCCCCCCCCCCCGACATACAGGGGCCAGCTATTTCCAGACCGCTGTGGGTCCCTGAGAGGGGGTAAAACCAAAGGTAAGACGGTCAGGCCTGTGGACAAGGTGAGTCAGGCCAGGGGGTTTCCCCTCCTTCAATGGGTAGCGTCTGCAGATGTCTTAACCCACATGGAGCACCTGATAGAAACATGGAAACATAGAAAATAGGTGCAGGAGTAGGCCATTCGGCCCTTCGAGCCTGCACCGCCATTCAATATGATCATGGCTGATCATCCAACTCAGTATCCTGTACCTGCCTTCTCTCCATACCCCCTGATCCTTTTAGCCACAAGGGCCACATCTAACTCCCTCTTAAATATAGCCAATGAACTGGCCTCAACTACCTTCTGTGGCAGAGAATTCCAGAGACTCACCACTCTCTGTGTGAAAAATGTTTTCCTCATCTCGGTCCTAAAGGAATTCCCCCTTATCCTTAGACTGTGACCCCTTGTTCTGGACCTCCCCAACATCGGGAACAATCTTCCTGCATCTGGCCTATCCAACCCCTTAAGAATTTTGTAAGTTTCTATAAGATCCCCCCTCAGTTTTCTAAATTCTAGCGAGTACAAGCCAAGTCTATCCAGTCTTTCCTCATATGAAAGTCCTGACATCCCAGGAATCAGTTTGGTGAACCTTCTCTGTACCCCCTCTATGGCAAGAATGTCTTTCCTCAGATTTGGAGACCAAAACTGTACGCAATACTCCAGGTGTGGTCTCACCAAGACCCTGTACAACTGCAGTAGAACCTCCCTGCTCCTATACTCAAATCCTTTTGCTATGAATGCTAACATACCATTCGCTTTCTTCACTGTCTGCTGCACCTGCATGCCTACTTTCAATGATTGGTGTACCATTACACCCAGGTCTCGTTGCATCTCCCCTTTTCCTAATCGGCCACCATTCAGATGGAGAGGTTGGTCCACTATTATACTCCAAAGGAGGGAGTTATCAGCGCCGGTCTCCTCGGGGGCCTATTTCAGCGGCACCTATTTCAGGGCTGCACAATGTCTCCCTCTCTGAGGAGGGGAGCATTCAGCGTCAGTTCCTGACTGACTCAGAGCGAAAAACCTGATGTAGGTCCTTAGGAGGAGCCATGCCCGCGCAGGTATCCTCAGGGGCCTGCGGCAGCACCTGTTTTCAGGGCTGCCTACGAATCTCCCTCGCTGTGGAGGGGAGTGCGAGTGGTCAGTGTGTAACTGACTTTAATATTGAAAGTATGTCCGTGGAACATACTGGAGCACATGCATTATGGCTTCAAGAGATACTCGCAAACGAAGGTGTTGCTGCCGGAAGAGTTGGTCTCCAGCCGTTGGCAGAATACGCGGAAGGGGCCAGAGTTCCCTCACGCTACAAGTGCCGGCAGTGAACAGCGCTATCAGGGTGACGTCGGAGGGCATGAAATCCAGGCGATGAAACCAGCTGCCGAATCCTCTCTTCAGGTAAGACTTCAGGTATCCCACAGGTAAGACCAGGATGAGGAAGCAAAAGCTGTCGGACTAATCAAGGGAGCAAAGCTTCATCGGTAGGCGGCGACACACTACACGCCTCCATTGGGGGTAAGCAGCTCACTGAAGCCGGTCACAGCTTGAAAGCTGGGCACGAAATTGTGGCCAAAGTTCTCAGTATGATGAGGTTTCAGACCAAGGCCCAAGCCGGTCTCAGGGAAAATATGGAATCCACGCACCCTACCAGTCCTACTCTCCAATCAAGGGGAAAGAACCCGCAACAGCGGCCTTTGGGCTTACCATGAGACCACCAGTAGCCATGGAGGTAGGTGGGTCTGGTTCTTCCGAAACATGGGGTCGTGGACCATTTACATGTCGGTAATATTTACACTGGTGTTATTTGTACAAGGGACAATGATAACATGTGATTACTTTATACTGCACAACGTACACAGGTTCCAAGCAGGCTTGGAATTGGGGCCGGAGTTGTCTTTCGAGGCAGGCCCAGTATTATGGCCAGCATTGCCTTTCAGGACAGGGGAGGATGTCACTTCATCCAGATTTAACTTGTATGTGCAGTACAGACTTTCAAAATAGGAAACTTTGTTACTGTCTAACTATTGATTCTATAGGAGCTATATGGCAAGCATTGTTCTCAAAGATGCATGCTATTCAGTTCCCATTCACAGGGATCACCGGAGATATTTGAAATTCATCTGGATGAGTCAATGATAACAGTTAAAGCGTTGCAAAATGGGCTAACTTCAGCTCCCAGGTTTATTTACCAAATTACTAAAACCGGTGCTTGGGCTGATCAGAGCTCAAGAACATTTGTTATCACCTATCTGGATGATGTTTTAAACGCTGTTTAAAATTAACTGTTGCAGCCCAAACTATATTTGAGAAATTGGGGCCCTTTAATCCATCCAGTTAAATTTAAGTTGATACCAATCAGAACTATTGGCTATTGGGATTTACTTTTAACTATCAACTTAACAGGGACTCCGACCTGGGACACGAAATGGAATTAACAGAAGCATGTAACAACCTTGTTGTTATTAAGCAGCCTTCTATTCATCAAGTGTAATTGGCAATATAGCAGCTGTGTTTCAGCGGTGCAAATTGGGCCTTTGCATTATCAGAACTTACACGTGCAAAGAATTAACCCCTCAAGTACCATATAGGTCATTGTTAATAGACCTATGCTATTACCAGCTGAAGCTACCAAAGTCACAATGGTGGCAGTATTCACCATTGCTCCCGTAATTTTGGTCAGTAATCTTCAGTAATTACAAACTGATGCTAGTGCTCAAAGATGAGAAATTACGAATGCCATCTCCAGTTACGGAGGCGGATGCGGTTCGCATGAGTCCCCAATTTTCTCGCTATTGGTATCAACTACCTATAACACTAGGTGCATTCTATAGGTTAAAGATTATTGTGGGAATATGCATAATCTGCATGCTCAACTCCAACTCCACTATGGTGGTGGCATATGTTAGTCACATGGGTGCAATAAAGTTATAGTATCTTATGATATTAACCTAACCTCATTTGAGGCTATTGTAACATCATGTGAACTCAATGACAACACAGAATGGACGTTGGATCACAAAGTATTTAATGTCATTATGGCTCGATGGAACACCGAATATCGATATGTTTACATCCAGGCTCATTTACCAGTTGCAAAATACGTGGCATACATTGGCGAGAGATACATTATCTCCACACTGGGGAGGAATGTTCTTGCATGTCTTTCCTCCATACTGCTACATCAGTCGGGTCTTGCAATAATCCAGCGAGATACCGCTTCAGGCGTTTCGAACTTCCTGAATGGCATATGCAGTCATGGTTCCCGCTAATGTTGCGAATAATATAGAACCTTATATGGTTATTCAAAACATAAAACTTTGCTGGTTCAGCCTGTGACACGGGAAACCAGCCTCTGCATGATAAAATCAATTTATTGACTTGCAGACTCTGAGACGACTATTCCTGCGGCTCGGGTTGTCAGACCAATCCATGTAGTGCTCAATGCAGAGTGCAGGGAAAGCACCAAAAGGCAGTACATTTTCATTTCAGCAGATGGGAAACGTTTTTGTTTAAATACACATACAGCACGGAGAACTGACGTCTTACAGCTCATTTTCAAATGGGTCTTTGACAATAATTAAGTTACAGTGCCATTAACTGTGCCAACGCGCCTTCTCATCACATTTGCTGCAGCAAGCGGGACCCACACTGTCGGGTCTCACCCTCTGATATCCAGATTTATATAGGACATCTTTAACACAAGATCTCCCAGGCCCAGTTACATGGAACTATGGGACATTGACGTTACGTAAACGCTACCACACCAGGGGGCTCCAGCTATATTCTTATCTTTAGCTGGCTCTCATAAGGTAGTTATCCTCATGGCACAGGCAAAGGTCCAGTCACTACATAAATTGCGGCTGGACAGGATTGTTACATCTGCTAAAAACATAATATTTTATGTTTTGATTTAATAACCAGAACAAACCAGGGGCTTCATGGACCTTTGATAATGTGTGGTCACACATTTACAACAATACGTCTAGGTCACCCAGAGCCTTAAAGGCTCCAAACTAGCAATGTTTGTTAGTTACAATAAACTTCATAGAAGTATTGGTTCTACCATCTCCAGGTAGTAAAAATGGGGTTTTGGCTGGGCATGAGTCGATACTAATTTCCACACTCACCCCACCAGGGCTGCTACTACAACAGCTCCAAGGGTTATGTACGTTCCACTGGACCACATCCTAGCAGCTGCAGGATGGTCAAACGAACATACTTTCCCAACATTTTATAATAACCCATTGCCAAACCGGGGGTATTTGCCAACTCCATTTTAGATTCTGTTTTATATATCCCCCTGGATGAAAGAGGTCACTATTATTTTCTTTTGATGATTAAGCATCAGCATTTTAAACAAATTAAGTCATATCTGAATGCATTAATCTTTTTCTCGCATCCATGGTCACTTCATGCAGTGTGTAACGCATGGACTTGTTTCCGGCATTAAATCACAGAGCTTTGAAATCTTCACGTATTCACTCACGTGACTCCGAAGTATAATAGTAAGATTAAACGAGAACTTACCAGTTTGAAGTTTGATCTTAATTTTATGAGGAGTTACGATGAGCGATTCCGTGCCCACTGCTCCCAACCCTCATATTATTAAGGTCATCTGGTAGTTCTACTCTTCTCTAATCTTACTATGTCCAGTTCAACCATTATTATCTGTGATTTCACACCGCTGCTTTGAAGATTGACGAGCAGGCGGGCTAATGGCCTTCTTCACGTAATCGCTCATCGGAACTCCTCATAAAATCAAGATCAAACTTCAAACTGGTAAGTTCTTGTTTAATCTTACTATTTTACTACTTCACCGAAGCCAATTGACCTCCAAACACGTCTTTGGAGTGTGGGAGGAAACCGGAGCACCCGGAGAAAACCCACGCAGTCACGGGGAGAACGTGCAGGCAGTTCCCGTGGTCAGGATCGTACCCGGGTCTCTGGCGCTGCAAGGCAGCAACTCTACCGCTGCGCCACCGTGTCGCACCCACACAATTCTATCCTGATTTCAGACTTTTAGTTTTTCAACTCTGGCCTTTGTCCAACCATCTGCCTGTCCAAACCCCCCCTCACCTGCATCCACCTATCACTTGTAAGGCTTTGTCCTGCCCCTCCACTTTTCTCCTAACAGCACAATCAGTCTGAGGGAATGTCCCAATCCAAAACGCCACCTTTCCATGTTCTCCAGAGATACTGCCTGACCTGCTGAGTTACTCCAGCACTTTGTGTCTTTTTGTAAAAGCGCTTCATTGGCTGTGGGATGCTTTAAGATGCCCTGAGGTCTCATCAATAAATCCTTTTTATTGTTACTGTAAACATAATCTAGCAGAATGCTTATATCAATGGTTCATGGTTCCATGTTTGTCACCCCTTCTCCCCTCTCGCATCGGGCAAGAGGTACAGAAGTGTGAAAACGCACACCTCCAGATTCAGGGACAGCTTCTTTCCAGCTGTTATCAGGCAACTGAACCATCCTATCACCAACTAGAGAGCGGGCCAGAACTACTATCCACCTCATCAGAGACCCTCACACTATCGTTACTGGCTTTATCGTGCACTAAACATTTTTCATGTTATACCCTTTATCCTGTATCTGTACACTGTGGACGGCTCGACTGTAATCATGTATTGTCTTTCCGCTGACTGGTTAGCACGCAACAAAAGCTTTTCACTGTACCTCGGTACATGTGACAATGAACTAAACTAATTAACCTAAACTAATTGAAGAACTCAAATATGATCAAGACTTACCTGCAAAATCTTTCCTTGCCCCCAATGTATAAATATTAACAGGGATCGCTTAAAATGTTCACTGGTTAATGAATAATTAATTGTCTGTTATTAATCTGTTATTTATCTGGAGTATTGTGTCCAGTTTTGGTCTCCTAATTTGAGGAAGGACATCCTTGTGATTGAGGCAGTGCAGCGTAGGATCACGAGATTGATCCCTGGGATGGCGGGACTGTCATATGAGGAAAGATTGAAGACTAGGCTTGTATTCACTGGAGTTTAGAAGGATGAGGGGGAATCTTATAGAAACATATACAATTATAAAAGGACTGGACAAGCTAGATGCAGGAAAAATGTTCCCAATGTGGGGCGAGTCCAGATACAGGGGCCACAGTCTTAGAATAAAGGGGAGGTCATTTTAGACTGAGGTGAGAAAAAAACTTTTTTCACCCAGAGAGTTGTGAATTTATGGAATTCCCTGCCACAGAGGGCAGTGGAGGCCAAGTCACTGGATGGATTTAAGAGAGAGTTGGATAGAGCTCTAGGGGCTAGTGGAGTCAAGGGATATGGGGAGAAGGCAGGCACGGGTTATTGATAGCGGACGATCAGCCATGATCGCAATGAATGGCGGTGCTGGCTCGAAGGGCCGAATGGCCTCCTCCTGCACCTATTTTCTATGTTTCTATTTTTCTAATTGATTGTTTATTTTCACAGAATAACGAACAGTATAAACAATTGATAGTTGGAAAACACTTGAGAAATGACAATTACACAAATGCCATCCCTCTGACCTACATAAATGTGAATCTGAAAGATACAGTAGATTGGAACAAGGAAGGTTACGTAACTCATGTTAAGGACCAGGGGGAGCATTGTGGCTCGTGTTGGGCGTAAGTATGCCTGCTTGTACTTTTAGATAACATGGCCCAGAACATCACGATACGACACCATAGAACTTTATTTATCCCAGGGGGGAAATTGATCTGTCAACATCATAAAATCACTTGAAGCATGAAATCAAAGTGGCGAGAGGAAAGGATTGGGGATGGGGAGTCAGTCTCAGTCTACCCCACGATAGAAGGGGGGAGGGAAGGAGTTGTACAGTTTGATAGCCACAGGGAAGAACGATCTCCTGTGGCGTTCTGTGCTGCATCTTGGTGGAACCAATCTGTTGCTGAAGGTGTTCCTCAGGTTGGCCAGTTGGTCATGGAGGGGGTGAGCTGTATTGTGAGGCGCAGCGGTAGAGTCGCTGCCTTACAGCGCTTACAGCGCCAGAGACCCGGGTTCAATCCCGATCCTGGGTGCTGTCTATACGGAGTTTGCACGTTCTCACCATGACCTGCGTGGCTTTTCTCCAGCTGCTTCGAAGAGGTGCAGGTTTGTCCGTCAATTGGCTTGGTATAAAACGTAAATTGTCCCTAGTTTGTGTAGGATGGTGTTAATGTGCGGGGATCGTTGGTTGGTGCGGGCTCGGTGGGCCGAAGGGCCTCTTTCCGTGTTGTATCTCGAAACTAAAATGCTATACTAAAGATACTGCGTGGAAACAGGCCATTCCACCCACTGAGTTCACGCCGACCAGCGATCAACACGAGTCTTACACCCACTAGGGACAATTTGCAATTATACCAAACCAATCAACCTGCAAACCTGTACGTCTTTGGAGTGTGGGAGGAAACCGGAGCACCCGGAGAAAACAAACGTACAAACTCCGGCCAGACAGCACCCGTAGTCAGGGTCGAACCTGGGTCCCTGGCGCTGTGAGGCAGCAACTCTACTGCACGAAAGGGAAGCCAACATCTCAGGTCGGGACCCTTCAGACTGAGAAGGATCCCAACCTGAAACATTGGCTGTCCATTCCCTGCATAGATCTAGACAGTTGTTATAGGACAAGAACTTCACTTAGCAGTAATAGAGTTTGTTCAACATATGGGTCCCAACCTGAAACATCACCTGTCCATTCTCTCCATAGATGCTGCTTAACCCACTGATTTCTTCCAGCACTTTGTATTTTGTCCAAACTAGACTTTTGTAGGTTGACAAAATGATAAGTACCAACTTTTACCTGAAATCAAGATGGAATAATATTGGTCTTTCTGCCCCCAATGAATTCAGGTGTCCACGATGCCCCCTCGTGCTCTAGTGTCCATCCCAACCATGCTGTTTTAGTCGTTGGATACGGAACGGAGGATGGAGCAGACTACTGGTTGGTTAAGAATAGGTATTATGTCAACCCTGTAATTTGTGAATGTTGTGTACAGATCGGCCACCAGCCGCGACAACCCATTGTCCGGCACCTCCTTCAATCCAGAAAGATTACAGTTCCAGTTTAGTTTATTGTCACGCGTAACGAGGTACAGTAAAAAGCTTGTGGTGAAATAGATTACGTGAGCACGTGCTTTAAATCCTTGTGACTGCCAGACTGGTTGACTGGGAGCCCACAGATTTGTGCAGATGGTGTACACACCTTCGGGGCAGGTGCCTCCATCGCAAAATACTTCACTGTTTACATCTGCAGCTCTTGGCGTTGAACCCTTGGTTTTGTGTGATTTTTAGCTTATTTTGCTCACATTTTACCCTCCCTGTGGCTTCTAACCAAGGTCCAAGTGACAGTTGTGGTGTCAGGTGTACGCACAAGTCCATATATGTACAAGACAAGGAGGGACCAGTTTAGTTCATTGTCACGTGTACCAAGGAACAGTGAAAAGCTTTTAGACAATAGACAATAGACCAAAGGTGCAGGAGTAGGCCATTCGACCCAGCACCGCCATTCAATGTGATCATGGCTGATCATCCCCAATCAGTACCCCGTTCCTGCCTTCTCCCCATATCCCCTGACTCCGCTATCATTAAAAGCCCTGTCTAGCTCTCTCTTGAAAGTATCCAGAGAACTGGCCTCCACTGCCCTCTGAGATAGAGAGCTAACCAGTCAGTGGAAAGGCAACACATGATTACAAACGAGCCATATATTTACAGTGTACAGATTCTGTACATGATAAGGGAGTAACGTTTAGTCCAAGGTAAAGCCAGCAAAGTGCAAGGTAAAGCCAACTGTTGATAGGCACAGAAAGCTGGAGTAACTCAGCGGTTCAGGCAGCATCTCTGGAGAAAAGGAATAGGTGACGTTTCAGATCATCTGAAGAAGGGTTTCGACCTGAACCGTCACTTATCCATGTTCTCCAGAGATGCTGCCTGAACCGCTGAGTTACTCCAGCTTTCTCTGCCTATCTTCAGTTTAAACCAGCATCTGCAGTTGCTTCCTACGCCAGGATGAACTGTTGATACATGTGGTGTTGCACCAACAGCAACTTTGGTGCGTCCATGTGTTGGGACATTTATTTCATTTAAGTTGCTAGCAGTCCTTTAGAGACACAGGAGGGCATAATTGATAGGTCAGAGGTGTTTTGTTGCATTATAATTACATGACCTTTGTTGGTCCGGCTAAATGGACAACCCGGCAAGCCTCAGGAACCAACGGTGCCGGAAAATTTATGTTGCATCCCGACAATGCTTTAAACCTTTTGAATGCTGTGGATCCCAGAAAGGATAATGTTGTTTATTTTATTGTGCATACAATGATATCCTGATCTTGTAGTGTTTCATTACAAACTACCAGATGATCAACCTCATCGATATTGTAGACAGTCAGAGCTTTTATCTCCAGCGGAAAATGCCAAAGACTGGAGACTACAGCTTTAGGAGAGAGGGGCGAAACTTAACGGAGATGTACGGGGCCAGGCTTTGTTTATCCAGCGGGTGGTGGGGGCCTGGAACGCACTGCCAGGGGTGGTGGTGGAGGCAGATATGATGGCGGCGTTGAAGAGAATGTTTCCAGAGCTTGAGGGCCTGAGCTGGAGGGGAAATGGTTGCAAGGAAATAGCTGAGGAATAGGATTCTTGGCACGGTGGGGCAGCGGTAGGGTTGCTGCCTCACACCTGGGTTCGATCCTCACCTTGGGTGCTGTCTGTGTGGAGTCTGCACGTTCGCCCCGTCACTCCGTGGGTTTCCTCCGGGTGCTCTGGTTCATCTCACGTCCCAAAGACGTGCGGGTTTGTAGGTTAATTGGCTTCAGTAAATTGTACCCCTAATGTGTAGGGAGTGGATGCAAAGTGGGATAACATAGAACTAGTGAGATGGGGTGATCGTTGGTTGGCATGGACTCGGTGGGCCGAAGGGCCTGTTTCCAAGCTGTATCGCTAAACTAAACAAATCTCTTGGAGCGAGCATGGCTTTGAATGGGCCAAATGGCTTCACTCCAGAAGAAAAGATGGGAATGGCCCATAATGGGGCGTTAGAGTTGCTGCCTTACAGCGCCAGAGATCCGGGTTCGATCCTGATAACGGGTGCTGCTGTATGGAGTTTGTCTGCGTGGGTTTTCTCCAGGAACTCTGGTTTCCTCCAACACTCCAAAGACATACAGGTTTGTGGGCTAATTGTCTTGGTAAAAATTGTACATTGTCACTGGTGTGTGTAGGATTGCGTTACTATGCGGGGATCGCTGGTCGGCGCGGACTCGGTGGGCCGAAGGGCCTCTTTCCACGCTGCATCTCCAAACTAAACTAAACTAAACTAAACTAAATGAGGTAGGATGTCACAGACCAACCCGCCGAATGGAATGGAATTATAAAACAATTGTATTTTAACTTTTTTAATGAATGTTCTATTTTTCCTAGCTGGGGTACTAACTGGGGTGTTGGTGGATGCATCAAAATGAGAAGGAACAAGGATAATCAGTGTGGAATTGCATCACTTGCCAGCATTCCTCAAATATCGGTGGGGGCGCTGCGAGCCGGCAGCCCTGCCAGCAGTGTGTTAGCTTTTCTACTTTTTTTGTTTTTTTGAGTGTCCCAATGTGTGTTTTTAATGTCTCTTGGTGTGTCTTGTGTGGGGGTTGGTGTGGGGAGGGGGGGGGGGTTTAGGGGAAACTGTTTCGGTCGCCTCCTCCACTGAGAGGCGACTTTTTCCATGTCGCCTCCCCCGTGGCCTAACATTGAGGATCGGTGCGGCCTTTCCCGTAGACGCGCCTGGGGCTTCAGCTGCGGGCGCAGCGAGGACTCTTTCGTTAGGGGTCGCCGGAGGGGAGCGCTCCGTTTGCTGGCCCGTGGCAGCCTGAAGCTGCGGTCTGCGGAGCTCCAGTTGGCACGGCGTCCGCTGCCTGGGATCCCTCGTTGGGGACCCGGGAGGAGAAGAGCTCCGACCGCTGGCCCGCGGTCAACTTCTACCGCGGGCGTGGCGGAGACTTACCATCAGGAGCGGAGCCCCTCGCCGGGGATCCCTGGAGAGGAGCTCCGACCACCGGCCCTGCCGTCTGCGGTGCTTCTGGCTGCGACCCGGCGAGGACTTTAAACCTTCGACCGCCGGCCTGCGGCCTCCACCAACTTGAAGCCGCGGTCTCCGGTGGGGAGGCACCGATTCAGGACTTACCTGAACGTTTACCCTGTCTGAACATCTGGACGCCCGCAGCAGCGACTGCGGAGGGTGAGGTCCCGACCACGGGGGAAAATAGAGGAAGACTGGCCAAATTTTGTGCCTTCCTTTCACCACAGTGATTAATGCTGTGGTGGATGTTTATGTTAAATTTATATTGTGTATTGTGTGTTCTTTTTTTATTGTATCACTGCTGGCAAATTCATTTCACTGGCACTTTATGACTGGCACTAATAAAACTTGACTTGACTTGACATAACACTTGTCTTGCCTTTTCATAGAGTGATACAGCGTGGAAACAGGCCCTTCAGCCCAACCTGCCCACACCGACTAACAAGTCCCGTCTACACTAGTCCCACCTGCCTGCGTTTGGCCCATATCCCTCTACACCTGTCAGTTTCAGTTCAGTTTCTTGTCACGTGTACCGAGCTTCTTGTTGCGTGCTAAACCAGTCAGCAGAAAGACAATACATGATTACAATCGAGCCATTTACAGTGTAGAGATACATGATAAGGGAATAATGTTTAGTGCCAGGTAAAGCCAGCAAAGTTCTATCCATGAACTACCTGTCCCAATGGCTTTTGAAAGCTGTTGTAGTTCCTGCCTCAACTACCTCCTCCAGCAGCTCGTTCCATACACCTACCACCCTCTGAGTAAAAAAGTTGCATGTCAGGTTCCTATTAAACCTTTCCCCTCTCACCTTAAACCTATATCCACAATTCCTTGTAATAAAAATGAACTGCAGATGCAAGTTCAAGTTACATTTATCATCACATGCACCAATTGGTACAGTGAGATTTGAATTACTATAGAGCCATACGAATATAAAGAACACAATACACGATAGTAATTTAACATGACCATCCCCACACAGCAGAATCAACGTTTGCCACTGTGAGGGAAGGTAACAAAGTTCAGTCAGCTTCATCTTTGTTCACCCGTGGTCGAGGTCATTGAGCCGTCCACAGTCGCCGCTACGATGTTTCAGGCTGGTTTCTACCAAAGATAGACACAAAATTGTGGAGTAACTCAGAGAGTCAGGCAGCATCTCTGGAGACAATGGATAGCTAACGTTGAGTTCATGATTTTATACATCTCTATAGGATTATCCCTCAGCCTCCTGAGCTCCAAGGATTAGAGTCCTCACCTGCCCAACCTCTCTCTTCAGCTCAGGCCTCGGGTCCCAGTAACATCCTCATAGACATCCTAGTATTTGTCCAATTTACTTTAAGGTGGACGTTGTAAAGAGTTACACGTATCAATTAAGTAAAAGTCTGAAGAAGGATCTCGACCCGAAAAGTTGCCCATTCCTTCGCTCCATAGATGCTGCCTCACCCACTGAGTTTCTCCAGCATTTTTGACTACCTTCAATTTTTCCAGCATCTGCAGTTCTTTCTTAAAAATTAAATGAAAGATATCAGGAAGAGAAAGGAAAAACTACAGATGTTGAAAATCTGTAATAGAACAGGGACTGCTGGAAATACTCAGCAGGTCAGGTAGCATCTGTGGGGAGAGAAAAGATCCATGTTCTTTATTCATTAAAATATCTGTGTTTGGGAGGTGGGAAAGGTGAGTGGGTTAGAAATTGTTACCTATTGTGTCTGAAGAAGGGTCGCGACCTGAAACGTCACCCATTCCTTCTCTCCAGAGATGCTGCCTGTCCTGCTGAGTTACTCCAAGATTTGGAGTCTATTCTTCATGAATGAATGGCAACATGACCACACGATTCTATCCTGAGCTCTGGCACTGTCTCTGAGTAGTTTGCACATTCTCCCCGTGTTTCCTTGGTAATCCTGCCACATCCCAAAGACACTGGTTTATAGGCAGCTCCTTCTGTACATCTGAGTGGTACAATCATGGGGGAGTTGATGGTAATATGGGGAGAATAATATATAAAATTATAAGTGGCTTGCAAAAGTTTTCACACCCCTTGAACTTTTCCAAATTTTGTCATGTTACAACCACAAACGTAAATGTATTTTATTGGGATTTTATGTGATAGACCAACACAAAGTGGTGCATAATTGTGAAGTGGAAGGAAAATGATACATGGTTTTCGAATTTTTTTACAAATAAAAAACTGAAAAGTGTGGAGTGCAAAAGTATTCAGCCCCCTTTACTCTGATACCCCTAAATAAAATCCAGTGCAACCAATTGCCTTCAGAAGTCACCTAATTAGTAAATAGAGTCCTCTTGTGTGTAATCTAATCTCAGTATAAATACAGCTGTTCTGTGAAGGCCTCAGAGGTTTGTTAGAGAACATTAGTGAACAAACAGCATCGTGAAGCCCAAGGAACACACCAGACAGGTCAGGGATAAAGTTGTGGAGAAGTTTAAAGCAGGGTTAGGTTATTAAAAAAATCCCAAGCTTTGAACATCTCACGGAGCACTGTTCAATCCATCATCCGAAAATGGAAAGAGCATGGCACAACTGCAAACCTACCAAGGCATGGCCGTCCACCTAAACTGACAGGCCGGGCAAGGAGAGCATTGATCAGAGAAGCAGCCAAGAGGCCCATGGTAACTCTGGAGAAGCTGCAGAGATCCACAGCTCAGGTGGGAGAATCTGTCCACAGGACAACTATTAGTCGTGCACTCCACAAATCGGGCCTTTATGGAAGAGTGGCAAGAAGAAAGCCATTGTTGAAACAAAGCCGTAAGAAGTCCCGTTTGCAGTTTGCCACAAGCCATGTGGGGGACACAGCAAATATGTGGAGGAAGGTGCTCTGGTCTGATGAGACCAAAATTGAAGTTTTTGGCCTAAATGCAAAATGCTATGTGTGGCAGAAATCTAACACTGCACATCACCCTGAACACACCATCCCCACTGTGAAACATGGTGGTGGCAGCATCATGCTGTGGGGATGCTTTTCTTCAGCAGGGACAGGGAAGCTGGTCAGAGTTGATGGGAAGATGGATGGAGCCAAATACAGGGCAATCTTGGAAGAAAACCTGTTAGAGTCTGCAAAAGACTTGAGACTGGGGCGGAGGTTCACCTTCCAGCAGGACAACAACCCTAAACATACAGCCAGAGCTACAATGGAATGGTTTAGATCAAAGCATATTCATGTGTTAGAATGGCCCAGTCAAAGTCCAGACCTAAATCCAATTGAGAATCTCTGGCAAGACTTGAAAATTGCTGTTCACAGACGCTCTCCATCCAATCTGACTGAGCTTGAGCTATTTTGCAAAGAAGAATGGGCAAACATTTCAGTCTCTAGATGTGCAAAGCTGGTAGAGACATATCCCAAAAGACTTGCAGCTGTAATTGCAGCGAAAGGTGGTTCTACAAAGTATTGACCCGGGGGGGCTGAATACTTTTGCACGCCACACTTTTCAGTTTTTTATTTGTAATAAAATTTGGAAACCATGTATCATTTTCCTTCCACTTCACAATTATGCACCACTTTGTGTTGGTCTATCGCATAAAATCCCAATAAAATACATTTACGTTTGTGTTGTAACGTGACAAAATGTGGAAAGTTCAAGGGGTATGAAAACGTTTGCAAGCCACTGTATATATATTTATATAGAGATTTGGAGAGAGAGAGAGAAAGAGAGAGAGAGAGAGAGAGAGAGAGAGAGAGAGAGAGAGAGAGAGAAACATAGAGAGACAGGGTCAAATGGAGGCAGGGAGAGAGAGAGAGAGAGACAGACAGACAGACAGACAGAAAGATACAGAGAGAGAGGCAGGGAGGCAGAGGGAGGGCAGAGAGAGCAGGCCCGTACAAAGCTTTTCAAAAAGCGCACATCACGAGCGTGAAGCCCCTCGTGGCCGGGGTTTTAGATGATCTCTGTTGCACTCTGAGCCTTATTTTGGAGCATTTTTGCACCAAATTTATGACCAATATTTCAGAAATAATTTTGGTGGAGTCAAGATTAATAATTGCAGAGCTGCCAAGTTTCACCGAGCATTTCCATATTTTGATGGCTGAAAATCAATATTTTGTTGGGGACATTTTTCACTTAAATGCAATGGAACGTACTATATGGAAACTGGATTTTTGAAAATCAGTGTTTTGCATGCAGCCTCATGTATTCTCAAATATCATTATGGAATACTGAAAACCAGTACTACCGAATTGTGAAAACATTTTTGAAATGTGAATTATAATTCTTGATTTTTATTCCATAACATAAAAATATATAATAATAGACATAAATTTCGCAATTCATCATATAGTTTACCAAACAATCAAACATGCTGGCATGATGCTGCATAATCATTCAGGTGCTCCTGGATGTATATTGTCATTTACCCCTACTCCTAATGCAAAGGCATTTGTTGGCCCTAGTCTATATGCCATCCCTGGTTCCACGAATATACCACCTCAGACCAGTTTATCTAGCACGGCAGTCCTCAGTTTGTTAATGCTGGATAAGCATGTGTCGTTCCGCAGTACACTGATGTAGGTGGCCCTACTTCTACCTCTTCTTGCAGTGCCCTGTTTGGGCTCCCAAAGTGTGAGGGGATTAGCAGACGGTTCAGGGTTCCTCTCACAGACTTTGACAACACTGTTGGCAGACCAGCATATATTACCATTTAGCCATAAATCACATTTTCCAGTTCTATTTTCCGAGAATGTAACTGTGCAAACCTAGTCACCACTTTGCCCAAGTCATGGGCAAAGTCATAGTGACTGTACATTAAGGCGAGTGCAGACAGCCTGTCATTGCTCATGGAAGTCCTGGTGTAGTGATGCAGGCGGCGAACACGCGTGGCACGGCCGCTTATATTGCCATTTAGCCATAAATCATGTTTTCCAGTTCCATTTTCCGAGAATGTAACTGCGCAAACCTAGTCACGACTTTGTCCAAGTTATGGGCAGTCATAGTGAATGTGGATTAAGGCGAGTGCAGACAGGTGATTGCATGGAAGTCCTGGTCTTTGCTTCTTCGTGGATGAGAAAACGTTCATGTTCACGTTGACTGGATCAAAGTAAGGTGCCGAGCGAGATCGCGCCCACTGCAAGCATGCCGCCCGAGGCGAGCGTCTCTCTGCCGCTCAAGCTCACGACCAAAGGACCCAGCTACCTCCACAGTCAAATGGAGGGGGACAGGCGGGGTCGGCAGAGTGCCGTGGTGAGACTGGCTGCCGACAAGGCCAAGTACTTGAGGAGCCAGACTGCGAGGGGGTGCAAAGTGGAGCCCAATGGTTTGGGCAGCTCTGCCCCAGAGGAAGGCAGCAGCAGCGGCAGCAGCAACACAAAGACTTATCTGGCCTCCAGCAGCCCCCAGCAGAGCGGGCAGCTGGTGCTCCCGCCTGACATTGTGCATCGCTCCAGCTCAGGCCCGATTTGCTGGTCATGTACAGCAGAAGTGCGAGGAGCGGCGGCCACCAGCAGCGCCCGCAGTTTCAAGGACAGTGGCAGCCTGGTCCGGCGGCTGCTGCCAACAAACAGCAGGGGCTGGCAACGGAGAGGGACAGAGAGAGAGAGACAGAGAGCGACAGAGAGAGAGAGACAGAGATAGAGACGGGGAGAGAGACAGAGAGAGAGAGAGACAGAGAGAGACAGATATACAGACACGTATGAAGCACACTAATGGCATGCCAGAATAAACACTCATTGATCCTTGTGTTAAAGAAGGAACTGCAGATGCTGGAGAATCGAGGGTACACAAAAGGCTGGAGAAACTCAGCGGGTGCAGCAGCATCTAAGGAGCGAAGGAGATAGGCGACGTTTCGGGTCGAGACCTTTCTTCAGACAGAAGAAGGGTCTCGACCCGAAACGTCGCCTATCTCCTTCGCTCCTTAGATGCTGCTGCACCCGCTCAGTTTCTCCAGCCTTTTGTGTACCCTCATTGATCCTTGGATCTTCTCAGCTCTGAATGTTATTTTCAACAGATTTATTCCCACAAACTTAAAATTCAATTTTGTTTTGCAGATAGTGAAAATCTCAGCAAACTGAAGCAATTCTCCTGTCACCAAGATGAATATCTTATATATTAAATCTTTCGAGCACTTTTAATACTTTCGATGAAAAGGCATAATGATATATATTCACTTTGCGCATGGATTTTACGAGTTTAATTTCTCACGCTTTTAAACTGAATTGTGAAATATCCAAATCGATACAGTTTTGGAAAATATATGATTTTGGAATTATATATGTTTGTTGTCATGTGATTGGATTCTCCTTTCTATTTACCACCCACCTCCTCCTCTGACATTTGGAAATTGCTCAGTCAAATATCAGAATAATTGGCGTACCTTCAGAATGGGGATGAGGTGGAATTGCTTTAAATAGAGAAATGTAAAACCAAAAACTGCAGATGCTAGTTAATACGAAAAAGAACACCAAGTGCTGGAGTAACTCAGCGGGTCAGGCTGCATCTGTGGAGAACATGGGTAGACCAAGCGCAGACTGAGTGATCGTTTCGCTGAACATCTCCGCTCAGTCCGCCTGGGCCTACGCGATCTCCCGCTTGCCAAACGCTTTAACTCCCCCTCCCATTCCCACACTGACCTTTCTGTCCTGGGCCTCCTCCACTGTCAGAGTGAGGCCAAACTCAAATAGGGCAGCTTACACCCCAGCGGTATGAACTTTGTTTTCTCTAACCCTTGCTTTCCCTCTCTCTCCGTCCCTCCCCCACCCTCATCATCCTGCCAGTTCCACCATCCATACATCCCTTCCTTTTCACCTCTTCCACAGCCAACAACGGACATTTGTGGGCTCCACCTTTCCTTGGTCGTCAGAGCCGGCTCTGATTGGTTCCGGACCTGTTCAAGCCTCTAGCTTCCCTCTCCCCTGACTCTCAGTCTGAAGAAGGGTTCCGACCCCAAACGTCACCTATTCCTTTACTCCAGAGATGCTGCCTGTCCCGCTGAGTTACCCCAAGCATTTAGTGTTTATCTTTGGTGTAAACCAGCACCTGCAGTTCCTTCTTACACATGGGTGCTCTGGTTTTCCCTCACACTGCATGGTCGTGCAGGTTTGCAAGTTAATTGGCTTCTGTAAATTGTCCGTGGCGTGTAGGGTAGTGCTAGTGTGTGGGGATGATCGCTGGTCAGTGTGGACTCGTTGGGCAGAAGGGCCTGTTTCCACTCTGTATCTCAAAACAGAACTAAAATAAATTCAATCTTGCAAGAAGCAAGTTGGCTAGTTTTCGGATCGGCGTGGCATCGTTAGGCAGCGATCACTTAGCCCAATCTTTACAGGGATATTTTGTCCTCATGCAATGCAGCTCAAAATGGATCAAATTTCGGAGCTCATGACATAACTGAGAGGGTTACTACTTAGAGTTGCAACGGCAGTTCATGAGCCTTACAATGTAAGTGTCAACTGGCCCTTATTATATTGCGGGCCTTGTCCAAGATTGTCTATAGAACCAGCAAGATAGTTTAAAACTCAAGTTAACAGCCGTGAACAACGAGTCTATTGTGTATTGAGAGTCTAAATCATTTAGTTTTTCTCCGGGATCCTTGTGGTGTAATACAAGTTTCAAACCTATCGTGAGCTTGTCTTTCTGAGTCAGGTTGGTGGGGTTGGTTGTTTTGCACAACCTCCCTTATGGGTTGCAATCCTCCGTCACTTGATAAATCTCAGTCTGTTTCAACTCCCTCCTGCCACCTGCTGTCGGCTTTTCCTTGCAACCAGGTAGACTATTGGTGACTGTGGAGATGCAGTGTGGGGAATATTGGCCCATCGGCCCACCGGGTCCTCGCCGACCAGCGATCGCACTGTACACCAGCACGACCCCGACACACTTGGGACAGTTTACAATTTACAGCGGCCAGTTGACCTGCAAACCCGCACGTCTTTGGAGTGTGGGGGGGGGGGGGGGGGGAAACCGGAGCACCTGGAGAAAACCCACGCAGGTCACAGGGAGAACGTACAGACTCCGTACAGACAGCACCTGCTGTCAGGATCGAACCCGGGTCTTCTGGAGCTGAGAGGCAGCAACTCTACCGCTGCACCACCGTGCCTCACTTGTTGACCAGTCAAGTCAAGAGCCAGAAGTGTTTATAAACACTAAATGCTGGAGTAACTCAGCGGGCCAGGCAGCATCTCTGGAGACAATGTCATGGGTGACATTTCAGGTCGAGACCCTTCAGACTGAAAGTCACCGGAAAGAAAAACGGGAGATACAATAGACAATAGGTGCAGGAGGAGGCCATTCAGCCCTTCGAGCCAGCACCGCCATTCAATGTGATCATGGCTGATCATCCCCAATCAGTATCCCGTTCCTGCCTTCTCCCCATACCCCCTGACTCAGCTATCTTTAAGAGCCCTATCTAGCCCTCTCTTGGAAGTATCCAGAGAACCGGCCTCCACCACCCTCTGAGACAGAGAATTCCACAGACTCACCACTCTCTGTGTGAAAAAGTGTTTCCTCGTCTCCGTTCTAAATGGCTTACCCCTTATTCTCAAACTGTGGCCCCTGGTTCTGGACTCCCCCAACATCGGGAACATGTTTCCTGCCTCCAGCATGTCTAAACCCTTAATAATCTTATATGTTTCAATAAGATCCCCTCTCATTCTTCTAAATTCCAGAGTATACAGACGATGTTGTAGAGAGATATAGAACAAATGAATGAAAGGTGTGCAAAAAATAACACTGATGAAGGACACAGGCCATTGTTAGCTGTTTGCGAGGTGAGAACAAAAAGTTGGTGCGACTTGGGTGGGGGAGGGATGGAGAGAGAGGGAATGCCGTGGTTAATTGAAGTTAGAGAAATCAATATTCATACCCATGGCAATTGTTTTCTTGTCATATATACCGGCAAGGGAGCAATCAAATTATTACTGGCTCCAACATAAAAGGAATCTTAGTACAATAACATAAAAATAAATATATAATAATCAATCGTACATTAGAATTAATAACTGTAAAACTAGTTCACATGGTCATAAATTCATACTGTGTTTGGCCCGTATCCCGCTACACCAGTCCTATCCTTGCACCTGTCCAAATGTGTTTTAAATGTTGTGATATTTCAACACATCATGCAGGAAAAATGTTCCCGATGTTGGGGGAGTCCAGAACCATGGCATCACAGATTAAGAATAAAGGGTAGGTAGACAGCCCCATAGATGCTGCCTCACCCGCTGAGTTTCTCCAGCATTTTTGTCTACCTTCGATTTTCCAGCATCTGCAGCTCCTTCTTAAACAAGAATAAAGGGTAGGCCATTTAGGACTGAGATGAGGAAAAACTTTTTCACCTGTGAAATCTGTGGAATTCTCTGCCACAGAAGGCAGTGGAGATCGATTCACTGGATGTATTCAAGAGAGAGTTAGATTTAGCTCTTAGGGCTGAAGGAAACAAGGGATACGGGGAGAAAGCAGGAACGGGGTTTTTCTTCTTCTTTCCGTGTCCATCCTGTTACAAATGTTGGCCTCGCTGTCATCGTCCGTCCTGACAAGGACGCGAGCTTCGGGCGACAATCCGTGGGAGCCATCACTTGACGCGGTAGATGATGGTGGTAGCGGGATTAGCTCAGGAATACGTCCAGTTTCCAGCCCCGCGACGTGGACGCTTCTGCTGTGGGGCCAGGAACGGGGTTCTGATTTTGGATGATCAACCATGATCATATTGAATGGCGGTGCTGGCTCAAAGGGCCGAACGGCCTTCTCCTGCACCTATTTTCTATGTTTCTATGATAGTAAAATTAGTAGTGAGACCAGGCAGGTTGAGCGAAATGGTTTTTTATTACAAAAAACAAACAAAAACTCGTAAAACCTAGTCTAGCTAACGGACGCAGCTCCTGTCGATGGGAAAAGCGCTAATAACTAACTAAAAAACCCGTGAACGAACCCCCGCAGTTACGTGACAATGACGAGGGTTCTGACTTCCCAGCCCCACCACTAGGTGCCGCTACAATAGTATGATAGGTATTATATATTTTAATGCATTATAAATATTGTAAATATTTAAGAAACATTTTCATGTACATGGATAGGATAGGTTTAGCGGAGGAATGTTCAAATGCAGGCAGGTAGGACTAGTGTAGATGGGGCATGTTGGGCGGCTTGGGGAAAGTGGGCCGAAGGGCCTGTTTCCACGCTGTATTTCTAAACTAATCTAAACTAAACTAAACTCAGGATGTCAGGCAGTGTTTTGAATATAGAGAACAAAGTAAAAGCCCTGTCCCACGGTACGAGTTCATTCCAAGGGTTCTCCCGAGTTTGCCCTGATTCGAACTCAGAGATTTACGGTAATGGCCGCTCGTCGGTACTCGGGGCTCTCGTGGGCATTTTTCAACATGTTGAAAAATCTTCACGAGTCTTCCCGTGCTTACCTGCTGTTAGCGAGTCTCCCCGAGTGCCTGCCGTTAGCGTTACGAGCCGCTAAGAGACGTCCCCGAGCTCCGACGTACCCGCTACGTTCATTCTCCGTGCTTACCACGAGTTTGATTTTTTTAAACTCGGGAGAGCTCTTGGAATGAACTCGTACCGTGGGACAGGGCTTTTAATGTTTCAAGAAACAGAACTTTCTTCGGAGCATAATTTTTGTTCCGTTTGATGAATTTTAATATTAAAGTTTTGACTGCTGCTTTGACTTTGAAAGAAAGAAACATATTTTTTTGAAAATCAGAAATGTTACCCGTGAGGTTAAACAGTGAATTTGTTTGAAAGTAATCAAACACACTGTTCAAACAAATGGCTCTGTTGATGGAAATCGGTCATTCACTTTGTTGGTGGAATTAGAAAAATGATAATTACTTCAAGCAAATATTAGAAAATGACTTAAAGTCATAGAGTCAAGCGTAGAAACAGAAACGTAGGCAATAGGTGCAGGAGTTGGCCATTCGGTGGAAATCCTGGGGTGTTGGGGGACAATCCCCCCCATGTTTTGTGAAACGTGTTGCAGCAAAACCGCCATCACAGCCTCCGATGTCAGCCATCTCCGTGATGGTAAGCCCACAGGCTCTGCGACACAACCTTCAAGGCCGATTCCGGTTGGAGGCTGCCAGCTCCTAGAATCTTCTTGACTAATCTTCTGGAATTGTTTGAGGATGTGACAAGTAAAATGGATGAAGGGGTGCCAGTGGATGTAGTGTATCTAGACTTTCAGAAAGCCTTTGATAAGGTCCCGCACGGGAGACTGGTGACTAAAATTAGAGCACATGGTATTGGGGGTAGGGTGTTGACATGGATAGAAAATTGGTTGGCAGACCGGAAGCAAAGAGTAGGAGTGAACGGGTCCTTTTCAGAATGGCAGGCAGTGGCGAGTGGAGTGCCGCAAGGCAAAGTGTTGGGGCCGCAACTGTTTACCATATATATTAATGATTTGGAAGTTTGGAAGAGGGAATTGGGAGCAACACTAGCAGGTTTGCAGATGACACAAAGCTGGGTGGCAGTGTGAACTGTGAAGAGGATGTTAGGAGGTTGCAGGGGGAGCTGGACAGGTTGAGTGAGTGGGCAGATGCAGTATAATATAGATAAATGTGAGGTTATCCACTTTAGCAGCAAAAACAAGGTGTTTATTATCTCAGGTGGTGTCTAGAGAAGGGTTTCGGCCTATCTCCTTCGCTCCATAGATGCTGCTGCACCCGCTGAGTTTATCCAGCATTTTGTGTGCCCTCGATTTTCCAGCATCTGCAGTTCCTTCTTTAAGAAATTATTATCTCAATGGGGTTAGGTTCCGTAAGGGGGAAGTACAGCAAGACCTGGGTGTCCTGTACACCAGTCACTGAAAGTTGGCGTGCAGGTATAGCAGGCAGTGAAGAAAGCTAATGGAATGTTGGCCTTCATAACAAGAGGATTTCAGTATAGGAGTAAAGAGGTTCTTCTGCAGTTGTATAGGGCTCTGGTGAGACCACATCTGGAGTATTGTGTACAGTTTTCATCTCCTAATTTCAGGAAGGACATCCTTGAGATTGAGGCAGTGCAGCGTAGGTTCACGAGATTGATCCCGGGGATGGCGGGACTGTCATATGAGGAAAGATTGAAAAGACTAGGCTTGTATTCACTGGAGTTCAGAAGGATGAGGGGGGATCTTATAGAAACATATAAAATTATAAAAGGACTGGACAAGTTAGATGCAGGAAAAATGTTCCCAATTTTGGGCGAGTCCAGAACCAGAGGCCACAGTCTTAGAATAAAGGGGAGGTCATTTAAGACTGAGGTGAGAAATAACGTTTTCACCCAGAGAGTTGTGAATTTATGGAATTCCCTGCCACAGGGGCTAGTGGAGTCAAGGGATATGGGGAGAAGGCAGGCACGGGTTATTGATAGCGGACGATCAGCCACGATCACAATGAATGGCGGTGCTGGCTCGAAGGGCCGAATGTCCTCCTCCTGCACCTATTTTCTATGTTTCTAATCTAGCAGCCCAGGACTAGCTGCAGTTCCCAGGTCGGCTCGCCTGCCCCGGGACCATCTGTAGCGCCCATGTCGCCTGCGGGTCCGGGACTGGCTGCAGTTACCGGATGATTTCGAGTTAAGGGCCGGATCTGGCCCGTGGGCCGTAGGCTGCCAACCCCTGTCCTGGATGTTAGGCCTCATTATGTCCCCCACACGTTTTAAAACCGATTTGCGCTCATGCTTCGAGCCAGCACAGCCATTCAATATGAGCACCAGTAGTAAGGATCGAACCCGGGTCTCTGACGCTGTCAGGCAGCAACTCTACTGCTGCGCCACCGTGCCGGCCACAGAAGCAGGTCCTTCAGCCCAACCTGCGCATGCTGACCCACACGGTCACAGCAAGAATGTGTAAACTCCATACGAACGGCACCCGAGGCCAGGATCGAACCCAGGTCTCTGGAGCTCCTTGATACAAGAGGGATGCATTATTAAACTTGTTATTTCGAATCTGATGGCAGCAGCTCTACCAGCTGTGCCACTCTGCCTCACAGCACCAGAGACCCCTGTTCAATCCTGACGACGGGTGCTGTTTGTACGGAGTTTGCAAGTTCTCCATGTGACCACGTGGATTTTCTCCGGGTGCTCCTGTTTCCTCCCACGTTCCATACAGTACAGGCACAGGTTTGTCGGTTAACTGGCTTCGGTAAAATCGCAAATCGTTCCTAGTGTGTGTATGACAGTGCCAGTATGCGGGGATCGCTGGTCGGCGCGGACTCAGTGGTCCGAAGGGCCTGTTTCCACTCTGTATCACTAAACTCGAGCAGACCCGGAGAAGGAGCCTGTATGATAAAAAACAGCAACCTACCAAATTGCAAATTCCAACATGTAGCGCACAGAGTGGCTATTTCACGACTAATTTACATTAATATTGAATGTTTATCTATGTTATTTAGATGTTGCAGAAACACATTTTAAAATTAACCTCATCTCACTTCAGGTCTTATAATTGCAGTCGGCCGACATCAACCTAATGGACGGCATAAAAATCTATAAAACGGTAAGCAAGTTGACCGTGACTGGCAAATCCAATGGGAATTGTTTGTTTTCAGGCTCTCTGCATGTCTGCAGTAGGTTGGGTGCGAGAAAGAGCATAAAATATTAAACATTAGAGCACAGGAGATAGACACAGAATGCTGGAGGAACTCAGCGGGACAGGCAGCATCTCTGGAGAAAAGGAATGGGCGACGTTTCGGGTCGAGACCCTTCTTCAGACTGACGTCAGTCTGAAGAAGGGTCTCAATAGACAATAGGCAATAGGTGCAGGAGTAGGCCATTCGGCCCTTCGAGCCTGCACCGCCATTCTACGTGATCATGGCTGATCATTCCCAATCAGTACCCCGTTCCTGCCTTCTCCCCATATCCCCTGACTCCGCTATCTTTAAGAGCCCTATCTAGCTCTCTCTTGAAAGCATCCAGAGAACCTGCCTCCACCGCCCTCTGAGGCAGAGAATTCCACAGACTCACCTCTCTCTGTGAGAAAAAATGTTTCCTCGGCTCCGTTCTAAATGGCTTACCCCTTATTCTTAATCTCAACCCGAAACGTCGCCCATTCCTTCTCTCCAGAGATGTTAGCACACAAACCTGTACATCATTAGTGTGGCAAATTGGGCCAAAGAGCCTGTTTCCATGTTGGATCTCTAAACTAAACTAAACTAAACTAAACTAGAGTACGTTGTGTTAATTCTTGGCTGAAGGGCAGCCTGGTGGCGCAGTAGTAGAGTTGTCCAGTTTGCTGCACCAAAAGTGGTCAGGTAATTATAATTCAACAATACCCCTCTCTCCCGCTAATTAACCCCCCCCCCCCCCCCCCCGTCTCCAGAGCACCAGAGATCCATCCGGATTCAATCCTGACTACGGGCGCAGTCTGTACCTTCTCCCCATGACCTCGTGGGTCTTCTGCAGGTGCTCTGGTTTCCTCCCACATCCTCAAAGACGTGCAGGTTTTGCAGGTTAATTGGCTTCGGTAAAGATTGTCCCCAGTGTGCGGGACAGTATTCGGGTACCGGGCGATCATTTGGGCCGAAGGGCATGTTTTCGAGCGGTATCTCCATTTCCCTCCAAAGATGCTGCCTGACCCATTGAGTTCCTCCAGCAGTCTGATTTGAAAACATCAAGATTAGATAGAGGAAGTTCAATAATGCATGTTTCAAGGAGAGATTTGCCAGAAACTGCTAGCAGTTACTGTATAGTAATCCTTATAAATAAACCATTAATTTCAATTGCACCATCAGAGGTGAAGTTAATAAAATGCAGAATAATGAATAATTAATATCCCGCTTTGCATGCTTTTACAGGGTTCATGCTAAATGCTGCAAAAAGGCAGCAAATTCTGAAATTCTGAAGATAGTGAACTTCGGGTGACTACGGGACTGTTAACAACACATGTGTTGAAGGTACTATTAATTTTAGGTTCATTTATTGTCACGTGTATCGAGGTACAGTGAAAAGCTTTTGTTGCGTGCTATCCAGTCAGCGGGAAGACAATCCATGATTACAGTCGAGCTGTTCACAGTGTACGCATACATGCTAAGGGGATAACGCTTAGTGCAAGGCAAAGCCAGCAAAGTCCGATCAAGGATAGTCTGAGGGTCATCAATGAGGCAGATAGTAGTTCAGCGCTGCTCTCTGGTTGTGGTGGGATGGTTCAGTTGCTTGATAACAGCTGGGAAGAAACTGTTTGATTACCAGAAGTCACAGTTAATCACCACTTCATTCTCTCACAGTCCTCCAGCAATCTCACCCAAAGTACTTTGTTTAGGAAAGTACTGCAGATGCTGGTTTACACCGAAGATAGACACAAAATGCTGGCGTAACTCCAGCGTTTCTTGGATGGAGCTGTTCCCAAACCAAGCTGTGGTGCATCCCGATAAAACTCTTTCGATGGCGCATCTGTAGAAGTGGCGAGAGTTGTTGGGGACATAATCCATATCTCTCCAGATCAGCCGTGATCACATTGAATGGCGGTGCTGGCTCGAATGGCCGAATGGCCTACTCCTGCACCTATTGTCTTTTGTCTATTCCCTGCATATCCATGTGCTTAAAAAAAAAGCCTCTTGAACCCCACTATCTTACCCGTCTCCACCACCACCCCTGGCAGCATGTTCCAGGCACCCACCACCCTCTGTTATTTTACTTTAGTTTATTGCCACCTGTGCCAGGACTAGAGGGTGTGAGCTACAGGGAGAGGTTGTGTAGGCTGGGACTCTATTCCTTGGAGCGCAGGAGGATGAGGGGTAATCTTATAGAGGTGTATAAAATCATGAGAGAAATAGATCGGGTAGACACACAGAGTCTCTTGCCCAGAGTAGGGGAATCGAGAACCAGAGGACGTAGGTTTAAGGTGAAGGTGAAAAGATTTAATAACAAATCTGAGGGGTAACCTTTTCACACAAAGGGTGGTGGAACGAGCTGCCAGAGGAGGTAGTTGAGGCAGGGACTATCCCATCGTTTAAGAAACATTTCGACAGGTACATGGATAGGACAGGTTTGGAGGGATATGGACCAAACGGGTGCAGGTGGGACTAGTGTAGATGGGGCATGTTGGTTAGTGTGGGCCGAAGGGCCTGTTTTCACACTGTAGCGACTCTACTAAGGTGCAGAGAAAAGCTTTTGCTGTGTGCTGCCCAGGGTGTAAACTAAACTGTACAAGTGGCACACATTTACCGTGCTGCGATGCATCGCCATCACGCCGGCCCTGAATGATATTTATAATCAATTCACATCTCGCTACAGGATTATCATTTTTGCCCGAAATTAAAAACAACTGAATGTCAAACCAATCACGCGGCATTAGGCTGCTCAAGTTAATCTATAATTGCTGGCTGAATGAGGGAAGGCAGGCTGGAGTGATGATGAGAGACAACTGCTGTGAATGTAGCCGGGGGGATCATTATGCTGAGAAGCCCATGTAGAAAGTTATTAAAGCTGAATGCGATTCTTCCCAGTGGCCACTTACAGCGGTCTTATTAGTGGGTAATAATTAGTTTTATTTTCAGAATCCAACGGTGTGAAAGATAATGGCTGACTGGATCGACAACAAAGACTGGTTTCCAGGGTAATAGTGGCTTTATTCTGCTCAGCCAGACCAAGGTACTTGGAGCTTGGGATGGGATGCCAACCATATAAGACTGTTTTGTACAGTTAGTAATTATTGGAAAACATGCTTTTTAATTTACTGGCACTCGAGTCTCGGCTAAAATAATTGCAAAGGAACACACAGAATAAATGTTCTCGGCATGCAATGTGTTCCAGCAGCTCATATTTCCCCATTTTTAAATGCATTGAAGGAAAGCGCAGGGGCATGGATGTCGCCACAGACGGTTGTGGAGGCCAAGTCAATGGATGTTTTTAAGGCAGAGATGGATAGATTCGGACTTTGGGATGAACAAGAGGAAAAGCACTGGACTTTGTTGCCTTCCCACACAGCGGGAACCATTGTGTGTGGGGGATGTTTTTATGTTTTATGTTAAATTCTTCTTTAATGTGGAGTCTTCATTTTATTGGTTTGCTGCAAATGGCAATTCACATTTCACTGCACCAGAAATGGTGAATGTGACAATAAATGTCCTTCGTCCTTTGATTAGTACACCAGAGGTGTCAGGGGTTATAGGGAGATGGGGTTAGGAGGGAGAGATAGATCAGCCATCGTTGAATGGCGGAGTCGACTTGATTGGGCCGAATGGGTGAATTCTGCTCCTATCCCTTATGGTCTTATGAAGTTATGAACCAACTTTAATATGAAGTGCTTCTGAAGTCTTGTGCCTGATGTCGTGGTCATGAATTCAGAATGACGGCTGGGAGCCAGATTCATAATTATCTTTCCCCTGTGATTCTCATAGACACATAAAAGCTTTAGTTGCATGCTAACCAGTCAGCATTTTGGATAGACTTTTGGATAGGCATGTGGATATGCAGGGAATGGAGGGCTATGGATCGGGTGCAGGCTGATAAGAGTTGGTCTTGGCATCATTCCTTCTTCTTCAGTTCCTGTCTTCATTGTAAGGCATTCACTCTTTCTCTGATGAAGAGTCCCGACCCAAAACGTCACCCGTTCCTTCTCTCCACAGATGCTGCCTGTCCCGCTGAGTTACTCCAGCATTTTGTGTCTATCTTCGGTTTTAAACCAGCATCTGCAGTTCCTTCCTACACATTTCGTCTGCAGTTCCTTGTTTCGAAAATATTTTTAGGATCAAGTTTATACTTTTTAGACTTTAGAGATACAGCGCGGAAACAGGCCCGCTGACCAGCGATTACCCCACGCACCAAGCACTATCCTACACACTAGGGATGACTTTTACAACTTATCGAAGCCAATTAGCCTACAAACCTGCACGTCTTTTGGGATGTGGGAGGAAACCGGAGCACCCGGAGGAAACCAGAGCGGTCACAGGGAGAACGTGTAAATTCCACACGCAGACAGCACCCGAGATCAGTATCGAACCCACTCCTCTGGTGCAGTGAGCACAGTGAATGAGCATCATAAACCACGTTTAGAGCTTATACTCTAGATGGCAGCAGCAATCTAGCATTGGACGCAGATAACTGATTGGCAAGAGAGTTTAAAAGTGTTGGTAGGAAATACTGGTCGAGTGGTACAGTGTGGAATGAGTGTGGGGGAGGCGGGGGTGGAGTGTGGGGGGGACGGGTTGGAATGTGGGGGGGGGGTCGGGGAAGCGGTCGGGGGAGGGTTGGAGTGTGGCGGGGTGGAGTGTGAGGGGGATGCGGGAGGGGGTGGAGTGTGAGGGGGGGTGGAGTGTGAGGGAGGTGGAGTGTGAGGGGGGGAGTGTTAAAGAAAGCAAGTGATGTAGTGGTGTTGAAATAGGAACTGGCTATGTGTAAGTGTAATGCATCCTAACCTGCTACATGGACACTGTTGAGTTCTATCTACAATAGCGGCCGCACGGTGGTGCAGCGGTAGAGTTGCTGCCTCACAGCGCCAGAGACCCAGGTTCGATCCTGACTACGGGTGCTGTCTGTACGGAGTTTGTGCGTTCTCCCCATGACCTGCGTGGGTTTTCTCCGGGTGCTCCGGTTTCCTCCCACACGTCAAAGACGTGGAGGTTTGCAGGTTAATTGTCTGTTAAGTCACCCCTAGTGTGTGGGAAGTGGATGAGAAAGTGGGATAGCACAGAAATAGTGCGAACGGGTGATTGGGTCATGGGTCAGCGTGGACACGATGGGCTGAAGGGCCTGTTTCTGTGCTTTATCTTTCAGTCACATAGCTGAAACATTTCAGTTGTTTAAGTATAATAGAATCACAGATGTCCCTTAAACCCTTTGACCAAGCAATCAGTCGTCTGCTCTCATATCTCATTTGCGGTTTCGTGTCAAATTCTATTTTGTGAGATTTCTGTGGAAGATTCTGGAATGTTTTGTGATTTTGTTAAAGTACAACTGTTTCACACAAAGGGCGGTGGGTGTATGGAACGAGCTGCCGGAGGAGGTAGTTGAGGCTGGGATTATCCCAACATTAAAGAAACAGCTAGTCAGGTACATGGATAGACACAAAAAGCTGGAGTAACTCAGCGGGACAGGCAGCATCTCTGGAGAGAAGGAATGTGTGATGTTTCGGGTCGAGACCCTTCTTCAGTCTTGACCCGAACCGTCACCCATTCTTTGACCCAGTCACCCGTTGAGTTACTCCAGCACTTTGTGTCTATCTTTTAACCAGCATCTGCAGTTCTTTCCTACACAGGTAGATGGATAGGACAGGTTTGGAAGGAAATGGGCCAAACGCTGGCAGGTGGGGCTAGTGTAGCTGGGACATGTTGGCCGGCGTGGGCAAGTTGGGCTAAAGGGGCCTGTTTCTTCTTCTTCTTCTGTCGTGTGGCGTGCACAGCCTAAAGTTGTTGGACAACTTGTTCTATTTGATCTTCCGTTTGTGCACGTCGAGTTGATTGCATTAGTCGAAACAGGGCGGACCACGTGAAGGTTGCAATCTCCCACCCCGGGCCTGTTTCCACGCTGTGTGTCTCTGACTCTAAATGGTCGTGGTTAAGCAGTAACCTGGTGAAAAAACATTACTAATGGCGCACAGCAAGGTTTCAGCTTGTCATGCAGAGTGGGCTTGAGGAAACCTTTTATCCAGCTTATGGTGCTCCATGTTCCTGTAGAATGGACTGCAGTGCAGGCTGTCAGCTCACCATTACCATTTCCATATTAGACTTTAAACTTTACAGAGATGCAGCACGGAAACAGGCCCTTCGGCCCACTGAGTCCGTGCTGACCAGCGATCAACCTGTATACTAACACTATCCTAACACACACTAGGGATAATTTACAATTTTGCCAATGCCAATTAAGCTACAAACCTGTTTAAGAAGGAACTGCAGATGCTGGAAAATCGAGGGTACACAAAATGCTGGAGAAACTCAGCGGGTGCAGCAGCATCTATGGAGCGAAGGAGATAGGCAACGTTTCGGGCCGAAACCCTTCTTCAGACTCAAACTCAAAGCTACAAACCTGTCCGTCTTTGGAGTGTGGGAGGAAATCAGAGCACCACGCGGTCACAGGGTGAAGGGTCTCGACCCGAAACGTCGCCTATTCCTTCCCTCCAGAGATGCTGCCTGTCCCGCTGAGTTACTCCAGCACTTTGTGCCTATATTTGGTGTAAACCAGCATCTGCAGTTCCTTCCTACACAGAGGATGCACGAGGAGACTCTTTATTCCACCAGCAGATGGCGAGCATCATTCCCTTGTCAATACAGTCAGCCCTTCCTTCCTCATTCCAAAAATAAACTTCATTCTGAAAATAAATGATGCCAGAAATACAAAACAGTGCACGTCTTGCTTTACAGTTACGTCACCGCCCTGCCTGTTCACTCCGGGTGTCATCGAGTGTGTAGATGCAGCACAGAAAGCATTTTATCAGGGGTCATCACGGCACGGTTTGGGAACAGCCCCATCCAAGGCCGCAAGAAATTGCAGCGAATTGTGGGCGCAGCCCAGACCATCACACAAACCAACCTGTGTAGGAAGGAACTGCAGATGCTGGTTTAAACTGAAGATAGACAAATAGAGCTGGAGTAACTCAGCGGGGCAGGCAGAATCTCTGGAGAGAAGGAATGGCCGACGTTTCGGGCCCAGCCACGCATCTGCAGTTCCTTCTTACACATTTCGTCTGCTCCACTGCGAAATCTCCTCAAGGTGTGTCTACTTTGAAGAAGTCCTCCTCTCACCGACGAGAGTTCTTCGTCTCTCCACATCACCGTCTATATCTCTCGTTTCCCTTATCCCTAACCAGTCTGAAGAAGGGTCTCGACCCGAGATGTCACCCATCCCTTCTCTCCAGAGATGCTGAGTTACTCCAGCTTTTTGTGTCTATCTCTCTTCTAATTACTCTATCTACACCTCACGCTGCCACGGCAAGGCCAGCAGCATCATCAAGGACCAGTCGCTCCCCGGCCACTCCCTCTTCTCCCCTCTCCCATTAGGCAAGAGGTACAGAAGTGTGAAAACGCACACCTCCAGATTCAGGGACAGTTTCTTCCCAGCTGTTATCAGGCAACTGAACCATCCTACCACAACCAGAGAACGGTCCTGAACTACTGTCAACCTCATTGGTTTCCCTCTGACTATCTTTGATCAGACTTTGCTGGCTTTACCTTACACTAAACGTCATTCATTTTGCTGATCATGTATCTCTACACTGTAAATGGATCGATTGTAATCGTGTATTGTCTTTCCACTGACTGGTTAGCACGCAACAAAAGCTTTTCACATTACCTCGGTACACGTGACAATAAACTGAACTGAACTGAACTTAATGGAATCAGGTTAATGTACAAAGCACCAATACTTTGTGGTGGCTGTCTGGAACGAGCTGCCAGTGGAGGTAGTTGAGGCATTTTTACTTTAGACTTTGGACTTTAGAGATGCAGCGGAGATACAGGCCTTTTCGGCCTACTGAGTCCACATCAACCTGCGATCGCCCGTTCACACTAGTTCATGTTATCCCGCTTTCTCATCCACTCCCAACACACTAGGGGCAATTTACAGGGGGCCAATTAACCTACAAACCCGCAATGGGATGTGGAGGGAAACCAGTGCACCCGGAGTAAACCCACGCAATCACAGGGAGAACGTACAAACTCCACACAGTCCGGATTGCATGGTCCGTGTCTCTGGTGCTGTGATGCAGCAGCTCTACCAGCTGTGACTCGATATAGGAATTACTTTCAAAAGTATATATTTTTCACAATACATACATATGTACTGTGCGTGTGCAGATGTGGTGAAGATGTCACTATTTAGAGCATACTGCACACCCCTCTACACTGCGCACCTGTGGTCGAACTATTTAAAGACAAGTATGCAGAGACTAAAGGTTGCATATAACGATGCCATGAGAACACTGCTAAGGCAACCAAGATGGTGTAGTGCCAGTAATATGTTTGTGGCTGCAGGAGTCAGTACTCTAGAAGCTATCCTAAGTCACCACATGTATACATTCATTTGCAGGATAAATGACTCTAAAAATGAGCTTATTGTGGCCTTGACAAACATAAGGGTTAGCACTACACGCTACGAATCCCAGTTGTGGAGACACTGGAATCGTTGTCTCGTTGTACGACATTGATCATTTTTTACTCTGGATTTTTAACTTAAGTATTGTGGGTTTTTTTTTAAATATATAAATTATGATGTTTTTATGTGATTTACCATGATTTTATATATATTTATGATATTTGAGATGCAATGCATTTTTTAATGTAATGTTGCCCCTTATCTGGACCTTGAGTCCGTAATAAAGTTATTATTATTATTATTATTATTATTATTATTATTATATAACATCATTAAACAATAATGGCTTTCTGTACATTCATCGTGTTGTCCAGTCCTGTTACCTCCAGTGCAGTGAAGTATAGTCCAGTCACGTGGAGTTACTCCAGCACTTTGTGTTTTTTTTGTGTAAACCATCATCTTCAGTTTCAGCGATCACCCCGTACACTATCCTACACACTGGCGACAATTTACAATTTTACAGAAGCTAATGAACCTACAAACAATAGACAATAGACAATAGGTGCAGGAGTTGGCCATTCAGCCCTTCGAGCCAGCACTGCCATTCAATGTGATCATGGCTGATCATCCCCAATCAGTACCCTGTTCCTGCCTTCTCCCCATATCCCCTATCTTTAAGAGCCCTATCTAGCTCTCTCCTGAAAGTTTCCAGGGAACCAGCCTCCACCGCCCTCTGAGGCAGTAGAATTCCATGGACTCACAACTCTCTGGGTGAAAAAGTGTTTCCTCATCTCTGTTCTAAATGGATTACCCCTTATTCTTAAACTGTGGCCCCTGGTGTGGACTCCCCCAACATCGGGAACATGTTTCCTGCCTCTAGCGTGTCCAAACCCTTATTATTTCTTATATATTTCAATAAGATCCCCTTTCATCCTTCTAAATTCCAGAGTGAACAAGCCCAGCCGCTCCATTCTCTCAGCATATGATAGTCCTGCCATCCCGGGAATTAACCTGGTGAACCTACGCTGCACTCCCTCAATAGCAAAACCTGTGCAGGAAAGAACTGCAGATGCTGGTTTACACCGAAGATAGCCCCAAAAGGCTGGAGTATCTCAGTGGGACAGGCAGCAACTCTGGTGAAAAGGAATGGGTGACGTTTCAGGTTGAGACCCTTCTTCAGAGATTCTGAGGAGGGGGGAGTCTGGAAATATGGAAAGGTAAGGTGTGAAAATGACAGATCAAAGCAGAGGATTAATTTGATCTTTCTTTCTCCTTCATGTAACAGTCTGTTAACGTTTAGTTCACCCATTCTTTTGACGGGCAACAGTAAGCGATAAATGTATCTATCTGTTACGTATATGTATTAGCTACACTAATACGTGACAATAATCTAAACTGAACACTTGGCTCTGAAACAGAAGAATGAAATTCTTACTTGCAGCAGCACAACAGGTTTGTAAACACAGACGTCGTGGGCCGAAGGGCCTCTTCTTATCTTGTACGTAGTTTGAGTTTAAGAAAGAACTGCAGATGCTGGAAAAATCGAAGGTAGACAAAAATGCTGGAGAAACTCAGCGGGTGAGGCAGCATCTATGGAGCGAAGGGATAGGTGACGTTTCGGGTCGAGACCAGCATCTGCAGTACTTTCTTGAACTATAGGTACTTCAATTAGCTCAATTTATTTAGTTCATTGCCTGAGGTACCGTGAAAATATTTTGTCGCCTGCTATCCAGTCAGTGGAAAGACAATACATGCTTACAATCGAGCCGTCCGCAGTGTACAGATACAGGATAAAGGGAATAACGTTTAGTGCAAGGTAAAGTCCAGTAGAGACCGATAAAGGATAGTCCGTGGGTCTCCAATGAGGTAGATGGTGGCTCAGGACCGCTCTCTAGTTGTTGAAAGGATGGTTCAGTTGCCTGATAACAGCTGGTACCACTGTAAAATACTCTGATATCTCATATTTTGTTATATGGGGTCTGAGTTTTAATAATAGTTACCATCTAGCAAATGATTTGCCCCCCAATGGTATATGTGGCTTGGAATGTTTAAGAAGGAACTGCAAGGGCCAGGAAGCGAGCGGGCAAGATCATCTCTGACCCCTCTCACCCTGGCCACAAACTCTTTGAATCATTTCCCTCTGGAAGGCGACTCCGGACTGTCAAAGCTGCCACAGCCAGACATAAAAACATTTTTTATCCACGAGTAGTTGCTCTACTCAACAGCCAAAAATCTGTAGCCTCCCTTGGATCTGGTATTTTGTTGGTTCACATGCTTGATCAATGGTGTTTTATCATTAATGTTTTATTATTATTAATGTTTAGTGTTTTCTGAGTCATTCGTAACTGTCACTGTATGTCATGTTGTTACTTGTGGGCGGAGCACCAAGGCAAAATCCTTGTATGTGAATACTCGGCCAATAAACACACTCACTTACTTACTTACAGATGCTGGAGAAATCAAAGGTAGACAAAAATGCTGGAGAAACTCAGCGGGTGAGGCAGCATTTATGGAGCAAAGGAATAGGTGACGTTTTGGGTCGAGACCCTTCTTTAGACTTTTGGTTTAGTTTTAGTTTGGAGATGCAGCGCAGAAACAGGCCCTTCGTCCCACCGAATCCGCGCCAACCAGCGATCCCCGCACATTCATTCACACTACCCTACACACACTAGGGACAGTTTTCACATAGGCCAAGCCAATTAACCTACAAACCAATATATACGTCTCTGGAGTGTGGCAGGAAAGCGAAGATCTCGGAGAAAAACCCACGCAGGTCACGGGGAGAATGTACAAACTCCGTACAGACAGCGCCTGTCGTTGGGATCGAACCCGGGTCTCCGGCGCTGCAAGCGCTGTTAGGCAGCAACTCTACCGCTGCACCACCGTGCCGCCCTACTGCTCTGTGTTCCTCTTCTTCTTCTTCTTTCGTGTGGCGTGCACGGCCTAAAGTTGTTGGACAACTTGTTCTATTTGATCTTCCGTTTGTGCACGTCGAGTTGATTGCATTAGTCGAAACAGGGCGGACCACATGAAGGTTGCAATCTCCCGCCCCCTCTGTGTTCCAATCCCCTGACAAACCTGAACCACCATCCAATCCCAGGGTGCTGATCGACGACTTAATGCCGGAAATCCACCTCGTCACTGCCTCCATCTTTGGTAAACCAAACACTATCAGCCTCCGGGAGAATTCAATTAACCACTGCTTTGATTTACCGAGCGAGCAGCAGGAAAATGTAAATGATGTTGAACCTCTGCAGAGTATATCTAACAGCTCTGTATTCAGTTGCCTTCAGGACAATAATCCTGTCATAAATCTAAATTGCACAATGTGTAAATGATGCACTTAGACATCCCCCAGTGAAGCTCTCAGAAGCAGCACTCGGTTATTCTGACAGACTCATTAGAGAAGAAGTAACTAAACACCAAACAGGTGTTATCTGTGTACGGGTGAAAAAAAAAAGGCAAAAATAGCTGATGGCTAATTGCACGAACAAAAACTAACTTTGTGCAGTAATTAAATGTCAAGGGAAAATCTGTTCTGAATATCACTTCAGACAATGCAGCTTAAGGAAGTAATGCTGACTCATATGTATAGTGCGCCTCAATAGAATGGCTTGCTTGAGCTGGAGTCATTGTTAAGTTTTCAGTTACTTTCCTAAACAATCATTGAAATTACTGTAGAAAGCAAAACTGTAGACCCGCTGAGTTATGGTATGTTACGGCATGGTATGTTACTTTATTTGTAAATGTACAGAGGTACAGTGAGATTCATTTTTGTACACAGTTTTTTGTATACACCGTATGGGCACCAGGGTGGAGCAGCGGTAGAGTTGCTGCCGTACAGCGCTCGCAGCGCCAGAGACCCGGGTTCCATCCCGACTAAGGGAATTTGTACGTTCGCCCCGTGACCACGTGGGTATTCGCCGAGATCTTCGGTTTCCTCCCACACTCCAAAGACGTGCAGGTTTGTAGATTAATTGGCTTGGTATATAGATGTAAATTGTCGCTAGTGTGTGTGTATAGTATGTTTCCACCAGTGAGAAAGTCTAGAACCAGAGGTCACAGCCTCAGAATGAAAGGATGTTCTTTTAGGAAGGAGATGAGGAGGAATTTCTTTAGTCAGAGGGTGGTGGGATTCTTTGGCACGGAAGGCTGTGGAGGCCAAGTCAGTGGATACATTTAAGGCAGAGAGATAGATAGATTATTGATTAGTACGGGTGTCAGAGGTTATGGGGAGAAGGCAGGAGAATGGGGTTAGGAAGGAGAGATAGATCAGCCATGATTAAATGGCGGAGTAGACTTGATGGGCTGAATGGCCTAATTCTGCTCCTATCACTTATGATCTTATGATCTACAGGGTGGTGGTAATGTGTGGGGATCGCTGGTCGGTGCGGACACTACGGGCCGAAGGGCTTGTTTCCGCACTGTATCTCTAAACTAAACTAAACTATGTCCAGTACAAGTATTACTATACATAGGCAGTGGATACATCTTAGATAAGCTTCTCAGATACAGTACAAATGTGTAGCAGTGGAACACTGAGACAGTATAGTGTCGTTACTCCAACACTTTTTTCACCTACCTATCGAACCTTTTTTTCAAAAATATCATAATTATTAATTTAATTTATTGCCTTTTTGTTTGTTATAATTAGTATTCATGTGTGTTGTGTTAACAGGCCTGTTATGCTGCTGCAAGTAAGAATTTCATTGTTCCCGATGTCATTACATGCACCAATTAAACACTTGACTCTCAATGACTCTTGAATGAAGTAATTAATTAAAAGCACAGAACAATATTTGCAAATATGTAGGAAGGAACTGCAGATGTTGGTGCAAACCGAAGATAGACTCAAGAAGCTGGAGTAACACAGCTGAAATCTGAAGAAGGGTCTCGACCCAAAATGTCACCTCTTCCCATACTGACCCGCTGAGTTACTCCAGCTTTTTGTGTCTTAATGTTTGCAAATAGCTTAGTTCAGAGATGCAACAATGGAAACAGGCCTTTTGGCCCACTGTGTTCACGCCAACCATCGATCGCCCATTCAGACTGATTCTATGTTATCCCACTTTCTCATACACTGGGGGGAGAAGGGGGGGGGAGAAGGGGAGAGAAGGGGAGAGAAGGGGGGAGGAGAGAGAAGGGGGGAGAGAGAGGGGGAGAGAAGGGGAGAGAAGGGGAGAGAAGGGGAGAGAAGGGGAGAGAAGGAGAGAGAAGGGGAGAGAAGGAGAGAGAAGGGGGAGAGAGAGAGAAGGGGGAGAGAAGGGGAGAGAAGGGGAGAGAAGGGGAGAGAGAGAGAAGGGGGAGAAGGAGAAGAAGGGGGGAGAGAAGGGGAGAGAAGGGGAGAGGAGAGAGAGAGGGAGAGAAGGAGAGAGAAGGGGGGAGAAGAGAGAGAGAAGGGGGGAAGGGGAGAGAGGGAGAGAGAGAGGGGAGAGAAGGGGGGAGAGGAGAGAGGAGAGAAGGAGAGAGAAGGGAAGAGAGGAGAGAGAGAGAGAGGGGGGAGAGGGGAGAGAAGGGAAGAGAGAGAGAAGGGGGGAGAAGGGGGGAGAAGGAATTGAGACACTTTTAAGAAGTATAATAAAGTTTAGCGGGCATTTTACGTACCGGTCGGTTTTACCTGGTCCTGAAAACTCCAATGAGCCAATCAAAATGCCGGTCAGCGAAGGAGATTGCCTACGGCTGCCCTCGACTGCCTGTAACTACATTGCAACCCCACTCCACTGCACTACGAGTCAAGAAGAACCATGCCGACCAAATTATATTCGCAGAACATTTTTCAACATGCTGAAAAATTTTCCGCGACTTAGCTGAGACTACGAGTATTCGGGAACTTCCCTCGAGCATGAAGGAGAGTTCCAACGTCCTCATAGGACCTCCTAGGTCCACGTGTCGACCACACTGCGAGTTTGAAAGTCGAAGACTCTCTTCTAAACTCGCAGAATAGGTCGCCCAAGTGGGACAAGCCCCTTTAATCTACAAACCCACACGTCTTTACGATGTGGGAGGAAACCGGAGGCCAGAAGGAAAACCCACGTAGGTCCCAGGGAGAACGTACAAACTCCGTACAGCCTGCACCCGTAGTCAGGATTGAACCCATGACTCTTGCGCTGTGAGGCAGCGACTCTACCGCTGAGCCACCGTGCCGCCCTGAACCTTATTGAAATAATAAAGTTACAATAAGCTTGTAAACTCACTTCTCCTGTAAACCATGTCCATAAAACTGGTGATAGATGTGAAAGTGGGAGAGTCTAGAACCAGAGGTCACAGCCTCAGAATTAAAGGACTTTCTTTTAGAAAGGAGATGTGAGGAGAACTTTCTTTAGTCAGAGGGTGGTGAATCTGTGGAATTCTTTGCCACAGAAGGCTGTGGAGGCCAAGTCAGTGGATATATTTAAGGCCGAGATAGATAGATTCTTGATTAGTACGGGTATCAGAGGTTATGGGGAGAAGGCAGGAGAATGGGGTTAGGAGGGAGAGATAGATCAGCCATGATTGAATGGCGGGGTAGACTTGATGGGTCGAATGGCCTGATTCTGTTCCTATCACTTACGATCTTATGATCTTAAGACAATTCTTTTGTCAGGAATCTCTTTTAGTGTAGAAAAGATAATTGTAAAACAAAACTGGATGAGAAACTGCACATTGAACAACCTTTCTGTGGGGTGAATATTTTGTTTGAATTATCCATTTAGTAAGAATGACTGATTCCAGAGATAATTACTGACCTGCTAAGTTCATTTAGTTTAGAGATACAGCACGGAAACAGGCCCTTCGGCCCACTGAGTCCGCACCGACCAGCGATCCCCGCATACTAACGCCATACTGCACATACTAGGGACAATTTTCACATTTATACCAAGCCAATTAACCTACAAAAATGTACGCCTTTGGAGTGTGGGAGGAAACCAAAGATCTCAGAGAAAACCCACGCAGGTCACGGGGAGGCCGTTCAAACTCCGTACAGACAGCACCCGTAGTCGGGATCGAACCCGGGTCTCTGGCGCTGTGAGGCAGCAACTGTACCATGCACTGAGTAACCTCGTTACTCCAGCACTTTGTGTCTTTTTTATTTTCAACGGGTAATTGATAATTAGCATAGACTTGATGGGCTGAAGGGCCACCAAGTCTATGCTGTATCTTCCAACTAAACTAAATTTTAGAGAAAGATTTTTTAATTGTTGTTCTCCTGATGCAGAAATCATTGGACGGCATTATAGTTGCGTTGGATCATCGTGTTAGATTTTGCATTAAAGCTTAAGATATTCGGCAATGTTGCAATGAAAACGGTCCCATAAAATCCAACAGTCATTACTGAAATTATCTGGAAAAAGATAGATTTTTTGATCAACCATGATTGCTCCAATTAAATTGTTTATTGTACTGCAGATAATATGTTATTAAAGAGCAAACTTTACACCAGATTAAGTAGCAGTGTCCCGCAGGGTTAGATGTGAACTGGGTCAATAAAGGATGGCGCCAAATATTGGCCTTGAATTGACCCTGCACTTCTTCACCATTGTAAATGAATAGACAAATACCTTTTCTTGAAAACCAGTCTTATTTTTAGACAGTGAACTTTCCCATCTTGTGACAGTGCGCAAAGATGCACTGTGATGCTTAAAAACACCCCTTGGAGACCCATTAAAGGCACAAGAATAGAACCAAATCGAAGGACCTGGTGGGCCGAAGGGCCTGTTTCCGTGCTGTATCTCTGAACTAAACTAAATTAAACTAAACAAAACTACAAGTAAAGATAAACACAAAATGCTGGAATAATGGGCCTGTCCCACTTGGGCGACCTTTAAGGCGACTGCAGGAGACTCTGTTTGTGGGTAGTTGCCGGTTTTGCAGTCACCGGCAGTCGCCTGAAATATCGCCCAAGTGGGAGAGGCCCATAACTCAGTGGGACAGGCAGCATGTCTGGAGAGAAGGTACGGGTGATGTTTTGGGTCGAGACCCTTCTCTCACCCATTCTGTCACCCATTCCTTCTCTCCAGAGATGCTGCCTGTCCCGCTGAGTTACTCCAGCATTTTGTGTCTATCTTCGGTTTAAACCAGCATCTGTAGTTCCTTCCTATACGTAACACCACCCTACACACATTAGGGACAATTTTACATTTTATACCAAGCCTACCAAGCCAATTAACTCACAAACCTGTACATTTTTGGAGATTAGGATTTTTTTCTCTGGAATGTCAGAGGTTGAAGGGAGACTTGGTCAAAGTATACATAATTATGGGAGGCAGAGATAGGGTAGACAGTCAGAACCATTTTCCCAGGATGGAAATGTCCTACACGAGAGGGCATAGCTATAACGTGAGAGGGGGAAAGTTTAATGGCGATGTGTGGGGCAAGATTTTTACACAGAGGGTGGTGGGTGCCTGGAACGCATTGCCAGAGGAGGTAGATACGATAGTGGTGTTTAAGAGGCTTTTGGACAGGGAATGGAGGCGTGTGGCTCAAGTACAACAGATGAGATCAGTTTAAGTTGGCATCGTGTTCAGCACCAACATTGTGGGCCGAAGGGCCTGTTCCTGTGCTGTACTGTTCTATGCTACAGGTTCAGTGTGTGCACCTGCACCAACACGCCATCTCCCAAATTCAACCTGTGAAAATATCCACAAGAGTTTGGACCTCCTAGGCGATTTCCCAACGCAAATAGTAACAATTCAGATTTTTCTGGGTGCAACTCTAAATATGCACGCACGGGCTATTTCTAACGCAGTTCCGAAACATCAAAAAGACACAGAGTGCTGGAGTAACACAGCGGGACAAGCAGCATATCTGGAGAATGTGAATAGGTGACGTTTCAGGTCTGCCTGAAGAAGGGTCCTCATCTGAATTATCACCTATCCATGCTGTTACTCCAGCACTTTGTGTCTTCTTTCATTAACCAACCTCTGCAGTTCCTTTTGTCTGGGTCGTTAGTGAGTCATCACGTGAGTGGACAAATGTCCACAGTTCCAAACTATTAATTCAGAGAACTTAGTTTTTAATACAAGCGAACCTGCAATTTAATAACATGGACGGCATGGGTGGTGCTGCCGCCTCACAGCACCAGAGACCCAGGTTTGATCTAGACCCTGGATGCTGTCTGTGTGGAGTTTGCAGGTTCTCCCTGTCACCTGCGTGGGTTTTCTCCAGATGCTCCAGTTTCCTCTCACACTCTGATTTGATTTGTAACGTTCTACAATACCGACGTCTTTGACCGACTTTGCCTAAAATATCTCCTCGTGATTCAGTTAGTTCAGAATAACTCCATCACCGACACGTCGACCAGCACTCCAAAGACGTGCGGGTTTGTAGGTTAATTGGCGTCGGTAAAAATTGTAAATTGTCCCTATTGTGTCGGATAGTGCTGGTGTGTGGGGATCGCCAGTTGGCATGGACTCGGTGGGCCGAAGGGCCTGTTTCATGCTGTATAATTAAACTAAACTAAACTAAACGCTCGTGAGGGATGCATTCTCCCATGTTAAAGGCTCTGTTTGAATAGGAGATGATGTTATCACCACTCTCACTGGAAGACCACCAGGAAAAAGCCTGGACAATTTAGCCGACTGTCAGGAGCCTGTTACTGTGCAATTTGCAGATCAATCTCTGCGCTCACTGTAACAGGCATTGATTGATAAAGTGTCTTTGTCTCCCATCTCCATAGCAACACAGCTGGTACAGCCACTCATCCATCCTTCAGTCAAGACACAGGAGGGTGGAAATATTGCATTCATTATTCACCTCATCCTGACGCTGTTTATGTTCCTGTGAATATCCACACTTACCTTACATCCTCCCTCTTAACGTGTCCAGAAGGCAGAAGTGGACAATGTGCAGGGTGTAGGAAGGAACTGCAGACGCTGGTTTAAGCCAAAGATAGACACAAAAAGCTGGAGTATCTCAGCGGGACAGGCAGGGTCTGGAGAGAAGAAACTGGTGATGTTTCGGGTCGAGAACCTTCTTCAGACTGAGAGTCAGGGGAGAGGGAAACTGGAGATATGGAAGGGTAAGGCGTGAAAATGACAGATCAAAGCAGACAATTATAAGGAAATGTGGAATGGTTCATTGTTGGCTGAGGGGAAGGTGACAACGAGGCGTACAGACAGTAAAATTAATCAGGAGGACGGTGGAACTAGTCGGAGAACTAGGGTGGGGGAGGGATGGAGAGAGAGGGAAAGCACGGGTTACTTGAAGTTAAAGAAGTCAATGTTCGTACCGCTGGGGTGTAAGCTGCCCAAGTGAAATATGAGGTGCTGTTCCTCCAATTTGCGCTGGGCCTCACTCTGACAGTGGAAGAGGCCCAGGACAGAAAGGTCAGTGTGGGAATGGGAGGGGAGGTTAGTGTTTAAACATTATGTAGGATACGTGAGGTGACACTGCCGCTGTTTAACACTTTCACAACCATTTGTTCTCTCACTTCAGGGGAGAAGGCAGGAGAATGGGGTTAGGAGGGAGAGATAGATCAGCCATGATTGAATGGTGGAGTAGACTTGATGGGCCGAATGGCCTAATTCTGCTCCTATCACTTATGAACTATTGTCTATAGACGTCGTACATCTCCAGAGGTTCATAGTTCCTCGAGGCTGCACCACCACCAATAGAATC
>CM069157.1:3174338-3254338 GCA_035221665.1 Okamejei kenojei
TGCTCCAGATCGAACTAAACGATTCGACTAAAAACTGCAATGTTCTAGTTTGCCCACACAGATCCACAGAGTCTGAAAAATGGTGTGACCTCAAAATGGAGTTTGGAGAAACAGAAATGGGACAAATTGATTGAAATGCTCTGTACTCTGAAACTAGAATGGGCATAAAAGAACCTTTCTAGTGATTAAGCATGTTCCCCAGCCGCTTGTTGATGTTTGTAATGATGCAAGTGCAATGTCTAGCTGCCCTATAAATGCCAGTTGTGCTTGTCATTAAGTACAATCAAGCTTTGTGAAGCTAGAAATCTCAGTAGAATTTTAAACAGGAGTAAATCTAAGTGGATAATTAGGCACCTGCAAAAAATGTCGGTGTTTAGAGTGACGGTCTCTTTTCTTACACAGTCATTTAAAAATAAACACCATCAAGAGAGATATCTAGAGGCTTATTCTAAACGTCCTGTCCCACTTAACCGATTTTTTTTGGTGACTTGCCGGCACCCGTCATAGTCGCAGCAGGTGGCTGCAAATTTTCAACGTGTTGAAAATGCAGCGGCGACCAGAAAAAGGTACGACTCTTTGGGCGACTACTCACCACTATACAGTCGTCACGTGTCGACATGTCGCGGGGTGACGCCTGTATGGTCGTGGGTAGTCGCCCACCTTTTTCTGGTCGCCGCTGGATTTTCAACATGTTGAAAACTTTCGGCCACCTGCTGCAACTATGACGGGTGCCGGCAAGTCACCGAGAAAATCACCTAAGTGGGACAGGCCCTTGAAAGAGATAAACACAAAATACTGGAGTAACTCAGCGGCACAGGCAGCGCCTCTGGAGAGATAGGATTGGGTGACGTTTCAGGTCGAGAGCCTTCTTCAGACTGAGAGTCAGGGGAGAGGGTGACAGAGATATGGATGGGCAAGGTGTGAAATCGAAAGATCAAAGGTGACGAGGATCAAGGAAAATGTGGAATAGATCATTGTTAGCTAGGGGAAGTTGACAACGAGGCGTACAGAGATAAAATGTAATCAGGAGGACAGTCCGGTGTCTGTCGGATGCCTATGTCCCCATGTTTGATGTTGCAGAGAAAAAGAAACTGCGGATGTTGGTCTACACTCAAACCAACCTCCCTTCCATCTACACCTCACCCTGCCTCAGCAAAGGCAGCAGCATAACCAATGACGAGTCACACTCCGGCCACTCCCTCTTCTCCCCTCTCCCATCGGGCAAGAGGTACAGAAGTGTGAAAACACACACCTCCAGATTCAGAGACAGTTTCTTCCCAGCTGTTATCAGGCAACTGAACCATCCCACCACAACCAGAGAGCAGTGCTGAACTACTATCCACCTCTTTGGTGACCCTCGGACTATCTTTGATCGGACTTTACTGGCTTTATCTTGCACTAAACGTTATTCCCTTATCATGTATCTATACACTGAATCATTGTAATCATGTATTATATTTCTGCCAACTGGTTAGCACACGAGAAAAGCTTTTCACTGTACCTCGGTACACGTGACAATAAACTAAACTGAACTGAACTGAATTGAGAATCTCCTCATCTCCTTTCAGAAGGTACGTCCTTTGATTCCCACTAGTGGAAATTTGTTAGTTGTGATCCTTTGGTTTTGTGTGAGTCCTAGCTTATTTTGCTTGCATTTAACCCTAGCTATGGCATCTAAGCAAGGTGTAGGAAGGAACTGCAGATGCTGGCTTACATGAGAGATAGACACAAAATGCTGGAGTAACTCAGCAGGACAGGCAGCATCTCTGGTGAGAAGGAATGGGTGACGTTTTGGGTTGAGACCCTTCTCCAGACTTCTCTCCAGAGACCTAAGAAGGGTCTCGACCCGAAACGTCACCCATTCCTTCTCTCCAGAGATGCAGCCCGTCCTGCTGAGTTACTCTGGTTTTTTGTGTCTGCTTCTGAACAAGTTGCAGGTTTCAAGCATGAGCACCTTTAATTTACATTTATCATATTTGTCATATTTAGGTTTCAAGGTGCTTTAGAGACACGGGAGTGGTTTAATCAGTGGGCCAGAGGTTTATTGTTGAATTGTTAGTACATGACCTCTGTTGGTCCGGCAAAATGGATAATCCCGCAAGTCTCAGGGACCCAGCGTGCTGGGAAGTCAGTGGGCAGCACGGGCAAGTTGGGCTGAAGGGCCTGCTTCCACACTGTACCACTCTGTGACTCTATGACTTTATGACGTGTATTCTTTTAATGCAAAGGGACCTCGTCCAGAAACAAATTTAATGATACGATTAAGGTGGCAGGGTGGCGCAGCGGGTAGAGTTGCTGCCTCACAGCGCCAGAGACCCAGGTTCGATCCGGACTACAGGTGCTGTCTGTACAGAGTTTGTAAATTCTCCCCGTGGCCTGCGTGGGATTTCCCCGGGTGCTCCGGTTTCCTCCCACACTCCAAAAGACGTGCGGGGCTGTAGGTTAATTGTCTTTGGTATCATTGTAAATTGTCCCCGGTGTGCGTAGAGGATAGCGTCAATGTGCGGAGATCGCTGGTCGGCACGGTCTTGGTGGGTCGAAGGGCCTGTTTCCGCGCTGTATCTCCAAAGCTACAAAGTGTGGTGCTGCCACCTTCCTCGAGGTTTGAATCCCGGTAAAATGGTTTACAAATGTAAGTACCTGGCTTACAGAGATGAAATTCTTGATGACATATTCTCCTTACAAGAAACTGCCAAGTTCCAAAGATAAATTGCATGCTTGAAACTAAAACAAGCATATGGAAGTTGGTGACAGATTGCCGTGCTACAATTTCTGATCTGCACTTGCGATTATGTCTAGAAAATTGTGTTCTTTTTAACGTGATGGTAATGTATCTTAAAATATATCAGCGGTTTCAAGGTGTAAAACGAATAGAGGTTTACTCTTTGGGGAATCGGGGAAAGATACTTGTTAGATACGAGCACAGAGGTTATGACACGATATCAAATATGTTGGTAAAGCTATTTCGCAGGGAGAGGCTATTTATTAATGCTACACTCCAAGGCATGTCTCTGTGGAATACAGATTATATGTATAGGAAGGAACTGCAGATGCTGTTTAAAACCAAAGATAGACACAGTAACTCAGCGGGACAGGCAGCATCACCGGAGAGAAGGAATGGGTCGAGACTCCCTCTTCAGACTGAGAGTCAGGGGAGAGGGAGACACAGAGATAAGGACGGGTAAGGTGTGAAAAGAAGACATCAAAGGGGGCGAGGTTCAAGGAAAACGTTCAATAGATCATTGTTATCTAGGGGAAGGTGACAATGAAGCATACAGAGATAAAATGTAATCAGGAGGGCAGTCAGACTGTTCGGAGAACTGGGAAGGGGGAGGGATGGAGAGAGAGGGGAAGTTAGAGAAGTCAATGTTCGTACCGCTGGGGTGTAAGCTGCCCAAGTGAAATATGAGGTGCTGTTCCTCCAATTTAACTGGTATTCTCTCCCTCCCTCCTACCCCACATATAAAACAAAACTAGGTACATCATATTCAAAATCACTGCAAGCTGGAATATTTTCGTGGCTTTAAATTAACTTCATTTAAATTTAAATGAGGGCAGCACAGTGGCACAGCTGACCGAGCTGCTTCCTCACTGTGCTAGAGACCCGGGTTCCATCCTGACCTCGGGTGCTATCTGTGTGGAGTTTGCACGTTCTCCCTGTGACCAGGTGGGTTTCCTCCGGATGCTCCGGTTTCCTCCCCCATCCAAAGATGGCAGGTTTCATAAGTTATAAGAACAGAATTAGGCCATTCGGCCCATCAAGTCTACTCCGCCATTCAATCAGGGCTGATCTATCTTTCTCTCTCAACCCCATTCTCCCGCCTTCTCCCCGTAACCCCTGACACCCGTACTAATCAAGAGTCTATCAATCTCCGTTTTAAAAATATCCATTGACTTGGCCTCCACAGCCTTCTGTGGCAGAAGGTTTGTGGGTTTGCAGGTTAATTGTCCTCTGTAAATTGCCTCTCGTGTGTAGGGAGTGGATGAGAAAGTGGGATGCCATAGAACAAGTGTGATCGATGGTCAGCATGGACTCGGTGGGCCGAAGGGCCTAATTTAATGCAGTATCTCTAAACTAAACTAAAATTTTATTTTCCCCATCAACATCTGTGTGGAACGACAGTTCTACTGATTTGCTGGATTCCATTACTTTCAAAATAAGGATTAAATTGTGAAATGATCAAACCTTATTGAATGCTTCAATAGATCTGACTCAAAATAATAATACTTAAATTGGGCTAAATTCAACTGTGCTACTTTTATTTAGAGATACAGCGCGGAAACAGGCCCTTCAGCCCATCGAGTCCGCACCGACCAGCGATCCCCGCACACTAACACTATCTGACACATACTAGCGACAATTAACATTTATACCAATCCAATTAGCCTACAAACCTGTACATCTTTGGAGTGTGGGAGGAAACCGGAGCACCCGGAGAAAACCCACGCGGTCACGGGGAGAACGTACAAACTCCGTACAGACAGCACCCGTAGTCAGGACCGAACCGGGGTCTCTGGCGCTGTGAGGCAGCAACTCTACCGCTGCGCCACCGTGCCGCTCATAACACTCTGACATATTTAACGTAGCAGCAAGGAAATGCTCACAATATTCAGAACCAACAGTACTGTAAGCCTGACACGTTTGCCAAGCGACCCACAAGCTGTAGTAGACCATATTTAAGAGTTGCTTTAGACTTTGGAGATACTGCGTGGAAACAGGCCCTTCGTCTAACTGAGTCCATGCTGACCCGCGACCTCTGGTGCTGTGAGGCAGCAACTCTACCCCTGCGCCACCGTGCCACTTGGCCAGTTTGATCAGAGAGCACAGCTTAGGCACGGTGGCGCAGCGGTAGAGTTGCTGCCACACTGCGCCAGAAACCTGGGTTCGATCCTGACTACGGGTGACGTCTGTACAGAGTCTGTACGTTCTCCCGTGACCGTAGTGTTAATGTGCAGGGATCGCTGGTTGGTGCGGACTCAGTGCCTCTAAACTAAACTAAACTAAACTAAAGTACATGCAGGTCAAATATTTGTACAAAGGATACTCGGCAGTGAATGGGGGATATCACAGATGGCTGTGGAGGCCAAGTCAATGGATATTTTTAAGGCAGAGATAAATAGATTCTTAATTAGTACGCATGTCAGGGGTTTTGGGGAAGGCAGGAGAATGGAGTTGAGGAGGAGAGATAGATCAGCCATGATTGAACAGTCTGAAGAAGGGTTTTGGCCCGAAACGTTGCCTATCTCCTTCGCTCCATAGATGCTGCTGCACCCGCTGAGTTTGTCCAGCATTTTGTGTAACCCTCGATTTTCCAGCATCTGCAGTTCCTTCTTTAACACATGGTTGAATAGTCAATGGGCTGAATGGCCTAATTCTGCTCCTATCACTTATGAACATGTATCACTAACCCTGCAATCCCCACTGGGGGCAGCCTGGTGGTGCCGTGGTCGAGTTGCTGCTTACAGCGCCAGAGACCCGGGTTCGATCCTGACTACGATTGCTGTCTGTACGGAGTTTGCACATTCTCCGCGTGGGTTTTCTCCGAGACCTTTGGCTTCCTTCCACACTCCAAAGGCGTACAGGTTTGTAGGTTAATTTGCTTGGTATAAGTGTAAATTGTCCCTAGTGCGTGTAGGATAGTGCGAGTGTGCGGGGATCGATGATTGGCATGGACTCGGTGGGCCGAAGGGCCTGTTTCCGCGCTGTATCTCTAAACGTAAACTCACAGAGTGGATGGTTTTGGTGCACGTTGATAAGTTTTCAGGGCACACTCACTGCGCTGTGTTCCTGCATCAGTCTCATCAGATGTCATATGAAAGGGTCGATGGGATCTTACAAACAATGATAGGTGGTTATTGATCCTTGTTCCATTGAGCTGCAGAATATCACTGCGATTGGCTCAAACTGTGTTAGTTGTAAACTCTAATTCCTTTCTATAATAGTCTTCATGTCTGTTGAATCATCTCATCCTTAATGTGTAATGTTCAATTCACAGCCAAATACTGCCCTCCCTGTAAGGTTCCACACAACGCTGTCTGCAAATGACTGAAACTACTGCAATACCTTCACAATGCTCACTTCAAAAGCTGTAAGATCATCAAACTTTAATTCCTTTCTAGTGCAGGGTGGCACAGTGGTAGAGTTGCTGCCTCACAGCGCCAGAGACGCGGGTATGATTGTCCCTGGTGTGTGTAGGGTAGTGTTAGTGTGCGGGGATCGCTGGTCGGCACGGACTAGGTGGGCCGAAGGGCCTGTTTCCGCGTTGTATCTCTAAACCAAACTAAAAGCACTAATTATTTATTAAAACAAACAGGTGACATTTCAGACTGAAGGCTGAAGATGAGTCTGACACGAAATGTCACCCATTCCTTCTCTCCAGAGATGCTGCCCGACCCCCTCAGTATTTTGTGGCTATCTTCGGTGTAAACCAGCATCTGCAGTTCCTTCCTACACTTATTCTGGTCAGGCAGCACCTGTGAAGGGAATATACCGGCAACGTTTCGGATTAGAATCTTTCATCAGACTTAAGAACGGCCCTGACTAGAAATGCCAACTGCATGTACACCTCCACAGATGCTGCCTGATCTGTTGAGTTCCTCCAGCACATTGTGTTTGGCTGAAGATTCCAGCTGTTCCTTGTATCTACACTCAGTTGTATACAGGTTAATAACTACTTGGATCGCATAGAAACAAGGAACTGCCAACACTGGTTTACCAAGGAAGAACACAGTGCTGGAGTAACTCAGCAGGCCAGGCAGCATCTGTGGAGAACATGGATAGGTGACGTTTCGATTCGGGACCCTCCATCAGACTGAACCCAATCTGTTGTATGAATGTCTTTTAAACGTTGCGATAGTCCCAGCCTCAACGACCTCGTCCGGCAACTTGTTCCATGCACCCTTTGTGTGAAACGTTTACCCCTCAGGTTCCTATTAAATCTTTCCCACCCTCACCTTAAACCTCGGCGCTCTGGTTCTCTATCCCCCTGCTATGGGCAACACACTCTGTATGTTTACCCTAGTTTAGCAGCTCGGAAACGGGCCCTTCGCCCCACTGTCCGCATCGACCAGCGACCCCCGCACACTAACACTATCCTACAACACTAGGGACAATTTACATTTACACCAAGCCAATTAACCTACATACCTGCACGTCTTTGGAGTGTGGGAGGAAACCGAAGATCTTGGAGAAAAGCAACGTAGGTCACGGGGAGAACGTGCAAACTCTGTACCGACAGCACCGGTAGTCGGTATTGAATTCTGGCTCTGTAAGGCAGTAACTGCCATCATGCTCCCCTTAATCATCGACCCGATCTATTCTGTTCATGGAGGAATAAATGGATGATGTTTCGGGGTAAGGACCCTTCTTCAGATTGACCCAACGGATATTTTTTTAGCATAAGGAAGGAAAGAGGAGCAGCTAAGGGAAACTCCTGCAGTCACAGGGAGAACATGCAAACTCTACACAGACAGCACCCAGAGTCATGATTGGACAAGGCATCAGCACTAACTGCTGCAGCACAATGCAATGTTAAAAAAAATAGGAAAATAAGTTAATTGGCTTAGAATTGGAATGCTTGAAATTAAATGACAGTAATAGCTTTTAGTAATTAATATTGGTGTTGAATCTTTACATCTTGTGGAGAAGGGGTTGCGAGCAGATATTCCATTTTCACACCAATGCGGTAATTAAATTTACATCTCTATAAACACTGGCCCATTTCACACAGTTAGCAGATACTGTTATTGAATGTAATTAGTAAAACGTTAATGTTAATAGCACGCTTTATATAATTACATTAAGTATTATATTGCTGACATCTGCTATCAAATGCAGATAAGGTAGTATCATGATTGACTTCTTAAAATTGTGCATGGGGAGAGAGATCTCCATCTGAAAATCTGCTGCATTAATATTTTGTTATTGATATTTGGCGATAGTTTGTATATTAGGCGTAATGAAATCAGGAGAGGAGTAGATCGGGTAGACCCTCAGAATCTCTTGCCCAGAGTTGAGGAATCGAGAACCCGAGGACATAGGTTTAAGGTGAGGGGTGAAAGGTGAAGGTAAGTCAATGGATATTGTTAAGGTGGACACTGGCTGATTCTTGATTAGTACGGGTGTCAGGGGTTATGGTGGGGAGGGCAGGAGAATGGGGTTGAGAGGGAAAGATAGATCAGCCATGACTGAATGACGGGTAGACAAAAATGCTGGAGAAACTTAGCGGGTGCGGCAGCATCTATGGAGCGAAGGAAATAGGCAACGTTTCCGGCCAAAACCCTTCAGGCAGGAAATAGGTAACGTTTCGGGCCGAAACGTTGCCTACAGGGTTTCGGGCCGAAACGTTGCCTATTTCCTTCGCTCCAAAGATGCTGCCGCACCCGCTGAGTTTCTCCAGCATTTTTGTCTGCCTTCGATTTTCCAGCATCTGCAGTTCCTTCTTGAACATGATTGGATGACGGAATAGGCGTGATGGGCTGAATGGCCTCATTCTGCTCCTAGAACTGATGAACCTATAGAGGTGTACAAAATCATGAAAGGAGTAGATCAGGTAGATGCAGAGTCTCTTGCCCAGAGCAGAGGAATCGAGGACCAGAGGGCATAGGTTTAAGGTGAGGGGGGAAAGATTTAATAGGAATCTGAGGAGTAACTTTTTCACACAAAGGGTGGTGGGTGTATGGAACGAGCTGCCAGAGGAGGCTGGGACTATCGTGACATTTAAGAAACATTTCGACAGGTACAAGGATTGGACAGGTTTAGAGAGATATGGGCCAAATACAGGCAGGTGGGACTAGTGTAAATGGGACATGTTGGTCAGTGTGGGCACGTTGGGCCGAAGGGCCTGTTCCCAGGCTATATGACTCTGACTCTATGGAATAACATTCTTCTCTGAGATAACTCCCAGTACAAAGTTTAGTTTAGTTTAGCGATACAGCGTGGAAACAGGTCCTTCGACCTACCAATGCAACGCCGACCAGCGATCACCTCGGACACTTGTTCTATCCCACATACCTGGTACAATTTACCGAATGCAATTAACCTACAAAGACTTGAAAGCCTTTGGAATGTGGGAGGAGACCTGAGCACCCGGAGGAAACCCACGTGGTCGCAGGGAGGACGTGCAAACCCCACTCAGACAGCGCCTGTGGTCAGGATTGAACCTGGGTTTCAGGCACCGTGAGGGAGCGGCTCTACTAGTTAATCTTGCAAATTTGTTCTGTTCACACCTGTGTTCTGCAAGAGAGAGTTATTTCCAACCAGAATTACTTTAGGCACATGTGCAGTTGTGAAGTTTCTCCAAGCCACAGTATGTTGAGGGGGAAATATTTCTCACAGAGGGTGTGGTAGGTGTATAGAACATGCTTCCAGAGTGGCCTGTTGAGGTAGGTCATGTAAGAACATTTAAAAACACTTGGACAGGGACCTGGATAGGAAGGTTAAGGGGGATGGGCACAAAATACTGGAGCAACTCAGCGGGACAGGCAGTATCTGTGGAGAGAAGGAATGGGTGACGTTTCAAGTCAAGACCCTTCCTCAGACGGGGCCATCGTCTGAAGCAGGGTCTCGACCCGCAACGTCACCCATTCCTTCTCCCCAGAGACGCTGACTGTCCTGCTGAGTTGCTCCAGTATTTTGTGCCCATCTTGGGTGTAAACCAGCGTCTGCGGTTCCTTCCCACACAAGCTTGAGTGAGATGTAGGTGAAACGTTGTGACGTGGGACTAGCTCAGAGGGGGCATCTGGTTTGGCATGGAGGAGTTCTTACATTTAGTTTATTGTCAGGTGTGCCGGGGTACAGTGACAAGCTTTTGTTGCGTGCTAACCAGTCGGCGGAAAGACAACACATGGTTACAATCACGCCATTTACAGTGGACAGATGCGTGATGAGGGAATAACATATGGTGCCAGCAAAGTCTGATCAAAGATAGTCCGAGGGTCTCCAATGAGGTAGATACACTAGTAGTCCAGGACTGCTCTCTAGTTGTGGTAGGATGATTCAGTCGCCTGATAACAGCTGGGAAGAAACTGCCCCTGAATCTAGAGTTGGGCTGAAGGGCCTGTTCCTGTGCTGTGTGAGTCCACAAACCCAGTGGCTTGGGTTGTAGAAGGGTATGTAGCTGTTATTTGTTAAGCTTGGTCGATCCAGAAAGTGCGTGACTTTAAGGAGAATTGAATTTCGGGAGTTTCAATCTGCTGATATTGACCTGCAAATGGTGTCAAAATAGCTCTCTCTTGCGAGTGTGGTTCTTTGAATAATTCAGCGGCTCAGTGTGCCTTTCACTACACTGCATGGAGCTTGCTGGATGATGTGAACTCCTGAGGGATTGTAGCCACTGGGCAAGGTTAAGCAACCTTTATTAATCACATTTACATGTCCTCAGCTGGAAGTGGATTTAGTAAGGAACAAATGAACACAGGTCGACCAAAACCTATCTGCCCAATGTCAAAACCCACTGTTTACAGGTGAAAGTCTTATCTGTTATGCTATTATCAATCTCCATGGAAATCTGCTCTGACAGGGCATACAATAGAAGTAAGCCATCCTTTGTATCTGACCTGAATCTCAAATATTCGTTAGCAATGATATACATTGTAAATGTATACACTGTAAATGGCTCGATTGTAATCATGTATTGCTTTTCTGCTGACTGGACAGCATGCAACGAAAGCTTTTTGCTGTACCTTGTTACACATGATACACAATAAACGAAACCGAAACTCATTAAGAAACCTCTTTCAAGGTAGTGGCAAAGACGGCAGATGAAGAGGAATTTCTACAGTAGATGGTGGATCTTAGTTTAGAGATACAGTGTGGAATCAGGCCCTTCGGCCCACCGAGTCCACACTGACCAGCGATCCCCGCACGCTAACACTATCCTGCACACACTAGGGACAATTTACAATTTCACCAAAGCCAATTAACTTAGAACCCTGTGCATCTTTGGAGATTGGGGGGAAACCGGAGCACCCGGAGAAAAGCCACGCAGGTCACGGGGCGAACGTGCAAAAATAGTAAGATTAAATGAGAACTTACCAGTTTGAAGTTTGATCTTTATTTTATGAGGAGTTACGATGAGGGATTACGTGAAGACCCCGCCAGCACGCATGCGCGACATTCTTCAAAGCAGTGGTGTGAAATCACAGATACCAGAGTAGACTAATATAGTAAGATAAGAGAGAACTTCCATACCAGTTGAACTTTATAATAGAGGGTTTTGGGAGCGGAGGGCATGTAATCCCTCATCGTAACTCCTCATAAAATAAAGATCAAACTTCAAACTGGTAAGTTCTCATTTAATCTTACTATTTTACTTCGGAGTCACGTGAGTGACTACGTGAAGATTTCAAAGCTCTGTGATTTCATGCCCTGGAACGAGACCATGCTCACACACTGCCATTCTGGGAAGGAGGATGAACGTATTTCACACACGACACTGTGCTGAAAAACAATAAAGGTATTATTCATACCTAAAATAATATGCCCCACATTGGGTAATTTATTTTACAGAACTTAATTTTTCCCTGCAAACGTCTCAGGATCGGCCACGGGTTTATTATAAAGCATTGAATGCGTTCATTGCTCCACCCCGCTGTGGCAAGGATGTGGTCCATAGGAACTCCCATCATCCTAGCATCCGATGTAGATGCAGCCCTGGTGGAGTGAGATTTGAAAACATTAGTATCCACCACTGCACGTAATACCACCCTAACTATCTGGATATGGTTTGCACTGTGACCTTAGGTGAGGGCATTTATGGCTAATGAGAAAGCTCTCTCCGTGCCCGTAAGTGTCTTGGTGACTATATATTGGAAAATATGTGTCACTATGCAGGGCCGACTATCTGCAGGATAGGCCAGAACTCTAATATTGGCCAGAGGAACCAGGTCGGTCTTGTTTAAGTACCCCTGTATGTAGCAGGTTATCTGCCATTTGTGACAGACATGACGTCCTATACTAGCTTGTGTAAGGACTGGACCCGTTGTGCTGATCCAAGTGCCATAATCATTCCCATCTAGGATATTAGTTTGTCCAGAGTGAGCCCCGATATTGGTGTCCATCCTCGTAACATGGTGTACTACCTATGTCCCATGTATGGGTGTATCTGGGCCTGGGGGGAATAGAGTACAAATACCCCTCATTCGTTTAGGTACTAGTGGGTGTGATCCTATAGCCAGGTGATCACTCCCTCTGCCCAGATATTAGATAGGGCACTCCTTGCACAATAATGGCACTGTAACTCAATCCTTCATCGAAATGAAGGGTGGCCAGAACTCCAGCACTTCAGTCTTGGTGGCTGAGTCATATGTAGTGTTCGTCCTGGTGCAGAACACTTCCCATTTCCTGACATATGTCAGGTACTGTCTTCTCGTGGACTCCCTGCACGACGCTGAGATGGCATTGATCGTCCTGTCGGAGAGTCCGTATCCCAGAAATGGCCTGTTCAGAAACTGCAAATCAACAAGTTCATACAGTCATGGCACGGATACTTTCCCGCACGGGGTGTGCCAACCTCCTTGGCCGTTGTTGATCCAGATGCAGGGTTCTGAGACCATCTTTGTACTGTTAGGAACCATGGTACCCGTTGCGGCGTCTTGTTTAATAATTGTAAGACTCGCCTGATGAGGCAGAAGGGGAAAATGCATAGCAAAACAAATCCCCCCCCCCCCCCCCCCCCCAATGCAGCGAGAAATCGTCCATCGCTGCTGCCCCTGGGTCTGGTTCCCAAGCAACATATGTTGGTAGTTGGTGAATTAGTCTGGATGGAAAAAAGGTCGATATCTGGTGTCCCATACCGGTCTATAATATCTGTAAACACTTTCCGATCCAACATCCATTTAATGTTGTCGTTGAATTTACGTGACCTGATGTCTGCTACTGTATTTAGCTTAGCTGGAAGGTAAGTGGTTGAGATCCAAATCTCTCTCCCAGACACCAGTGCCAGATATTATTAGCCAATTCATCACATGATATCGACTTTATGATTATATATAGGCCCCCACTGTGGTATCAACAATTTGTACCATACATGCAACTGGTGCTCATCTGAGCAGTAGGCCCTGAGTCCATGAAACGCTACCAGCATTTCTAGATAATTAATTCCTAGTGCTTTAAACAGAATAATTTTTGTGCACTCATCTGCCACCACAACTTGCGGTGGTATTAGTTGCTCCCCAACCTTTAGCACTGGCATCAGTCTGTAATGTACCCTAGGGATATAGAATGGGGTGATGGGGTTAGAATAATGCTGAGCATTTCTATCCACTAGTTTAATTCTGATTTTGCTTTCCCTGGTAGTTGCATAGGCCTATTGAAATGGCCTGCATGATTTTTGAGAGCTAAAATTTCCCTCTTCCAGGTTTTAATAATGGAGTGGTCCAATTGTGCTGCTGGGAACGCAGCCACCAATTCCCAATCACTCTTGCTCCTTGCCGAATGGATGGCTCCCTGATGCCAGTGAGGCTTTTGCATACTCCCATCAAGTCTGTCACTTTGTTTGGTGGCAAGGTGATAGACATATGAACAGAGTCTATAGTGAACCCCAAATAATCCATGGTAGTGGAGGGTTCCAATTTTGATTTATCTGGATGTATGTTAAATCCCTGTGTTGTGGCTGATACCGCCAATGTAGCCAGCTCCAATTTTCACCTACAATGAGAATATCATCAAGGTAAGCCATGACGATATGGTTATGTTTCTTTAAGTATGCTAAAGCTGGTTTTAATAAATTTGTAATAGCCTGGGTGCTGATGACAACCCATTGGGTAAGGCCTTATACTGCCATAGCCTTCCCATCCAGATAAATTTCAGGTATTTACGATGATCCTGTGTGTGACAAACGTGTCTATTTTGAAATGGGCATACTGAACGGAAGTATTTAGTTCGGTCAAATCTGTAATGATACGGCAACCGCCATCTTTTTAGTTTTTTATAAATATATTTGATACGAACTCTTGAAATTCTCTGATTGTTTTCTCAATTCCCTTTTGTGTTTAGTCTTAACAGTTCAGCATGGCCTGCTGTTCTCTCTTTTTGTGAAGTATGAACTTCCTGCTAGGCGTATGCTGAACTGGGACGGTAGTTCGTATACAAATTCAATTTTGTAATTCTGAATACTTCCGAGTATGTAAAAGTTCAGAGGTAAAAGTGTAGCACACATGATGAAACAAGTGCAACCGTCCCCCAACTTTTGATGAATCGGACATGCAATGTTTTTTAAGACAACCAGACCCACCTACCTCCATGGTTACCGGTGTTGTGTGGGTTGTCTCCGCAGTTGTTTCTTCTGGTATTGTGTTGCTGCGTTGTGGGGTTGGCGCGTTTTCCATGAAGGCCGGGCTGGGCCATGGTCTGAAAGACCGCTGTGCAGGTGGGCCGGCCTTCGAGCTTTCACCACCAGATGGTCTTCCATAGCACCGATGTCTGGTGGGTGTGTAGGGGTGCTGCCGCTGTTGATAGTGGGTTTTAGAGATGCTTGGCACCTTGATCAGGCCTATAGCCTTGGCTTTCTCATGCAGGTCTTTCACCTGCTTCGGGAGGTCCCCCAACAGCAATTTTGGCGCCTGCGTGCTACTTGTCTTGCATAATTCCGCACTTCTTGATGATGCTCTTCCTGTAACTGTTAATCTCCACTGAGTATTACATAGTCTGCTAGAGCATCTAGTAACTCTTCAGGCAAATCAACCCCATCAGTTGTCCTGGTACTCCTGTGATTTTAGCAGCCAGCAGTTTCCTCTGGAGCTTCACCTCCAGTCTCCTTATAGATGGGCTCCTGTTGCCCCTGATGGGGTCATAGACTGCTGGTACTTTAAGAGAATGGAGTTCTCTGGAGCAATGTACTTCCCAGCCATAAAGTTAATGGCTTGCTCCTGTAGCTGGTTTGTAGCCATGTATTTTGTACTGGCTTGCAGCTTTGTATAGGCAGTCCTTCCTGAGTTGGTACAGCATGTGTTCCCACAATTCTTCTGCTGCTCTCTCTTCTGGCACCCCTCACAGTTGACTGTTCAGCCATTGCCCCTTCTTCAGGGTCAGCCCAGCTCTGACCCCTAATGCTCCCCTGCGAAGAGGGTGAGACATTTGGCAGTCCTTGAAAGGATCCTGCCGTGGGTCTGCGAGGAGACCCACTGTGACTCTGCCCCTGCATAAGCAGGTCACGCTGGAGCACTGCTCCCCATCCGCTCCTGCGGGAAAGACGCCCGCCGTCCCTATCCGGGAATGGGGTGTCTTCAGGTCCGGACCCAGCCGAGTCAACGGCCCTGTCCGACTTCCGGGTGGTTTTGCCGCCGACCACGGCGCACCTGCGGTCTGTAGCAGCGAGAAGCCGGGAGCTGCTGGCAGCACCTGCAGCTCTGGAGAGACGGCACGCTGCTGGCTGCTTCCACAGCAGCGGTATCAGCTGCTGCTCTCCCTTACGCGACTCCATGGTGCTTCCTCCTGAAAAAGAAATCACACCGAGTCGCCACGCTCACCAGAAAAGGTAAGACTTACCTTCAGTAAGTTTTGAAAACTTGCGCTGGAGGAGCGGCGCTCCTCCCGACTGTCGCTTCCGCAATGCGTTCGACGATATGTCGCGCATGCGTGCTGGCGGGGTCTTCACGTAGTCACTCACGTGACTCCGAAGTAAAATTAATTCCATTGGTCATTGGGGACAATCGTCTTTTAGTTAGTTAGTTGGTTTAGTTAGTTTAGGTTGGTTTACTGTCATGTGTACCGAGGTACAGCGAAAAACTTTTGTTGCGTGCTAACCAGTCAGCGGAAAGACAATACATGATTACAGTCGAGCCATTTACAGTGTATAAGATGCATGATAAGGGAATAGCGTTTCGTGCAAGGTAAAGCCAGATCTTACTTCAAGTAAGAAATGTTACTGTAGGAGCAGGGATTTAAGAGTGTGGACCGATTGTAATATGTGATTGTAGATCTTACGGCGAGCACGTAAATAGTCTCCCGGGTTGGGCGTCAACTCACGCTCTAATGGTGTTAAGCTGGGGTGCGGGTCTTTGTTATATGCTATATTTAAGAGCGAGTTAGATGTGGCCCTTGTGGCTAGAGGGATCAGGGGGTATGGAGAGAAGGCAGGTACGGGATACTGAGTTGGATGATCAGCCATGATAATATTGAATGGCGGTGCTGGCTCGAAGGGCCGAATGGCCTCCTCCTGCACCTATTTTCTATGTTTCTACGTTTCGTTGTTTTTGACAAGATGAAGGCCAAGAGAGATGTGGGAGAGACGGCATTCGCAATCACCCTCTACGATACGATACAACACAACTTTATTTTGCATTGTATTCTATCGGACCACAGGGGCAGTCGCGGTGGCGCAGCGGTACAGTTGCTGCCTTACAGCGAATGCAGCACCGGAGACCCGGGTTCGATCCTGACTACGGGTGCTGTCTGTACGGAGTTTGCGCGTGACCGCCGTGGGTTTTCTCCGGGATCTTCGGTTTCCTCCCACACTCCAAAGACGTGCAGGTTTGTAGGTTAATTGGCTTGGTAAATGAACAATTGTCCCTAGTGGGTGCAGGATAATGTTAATGTGCGGGGATCGCTGGTCGGCGCGGACCCGGTGGGCCGAAGTTGCCTGTTTCCGCGCTGTATCTCTAAACGAAACTGAATTTATCCCAGGAGGGAAATAGATCTGCCAACAGTCATAGAATACAAAAAAAAACAAGATACATGAAACATTGAATTAAAGTGACGAGTGGAAAGGCTTGGGGGATGTGCAAAGATTGGGGAGGGGGGAGTGGTTGGGGAGAGGGGAGTCAGCCTCAGTCTACCCCACGACAGAAGGGGGAGGAGTTGTACAGTTTGCTAACTGTGCTCTGCACTGACCTGAAAAACAATCCACCATTCCTTCAGCAAGAGTGTTTTCAAATCCTGCAACTGCCCGCCCAAAGGCATAGAGCAGCCGTTCAATATGTAGAAAGCAAAGGCAACTCACTTTCCAAGGTTAATTAGAACAGATGATGTCTTTGCCCTGAGTGCCTGCACTGCTCTGAATGAATTAAAGAACGTGGATGTTAAACATGTTACTTGCAAGGCCAGCGTTTTTGTGCTCGTCCGAGGTTTTGATTGATTGATTGAAGGGCACAGTAGGGAAACAGGCTCTTCGGCCCACAAACTCCATGCTGTCCATCGATCGCCCGTTCATGCTAGTTCTATGTTATTCCACGGTCCCATTCGCTCCCTACACACGAGGGACAATTTACAGAGGGCCTATTAACCTACAAACCCGCATGCCTTTGGAATGTGGGAGGAAATTGGAGCACCCGGAGGAAACCCACGCGGTCTCAGGGAGAACGTGCAAACTCCACACAGACAGCACCCGAGGCTGGGATCGAACCGGGTCTCTGGTGCTGTATCTAAAGTTATGAGAGGCTTTGAAAGGGGAGACAGTCAAAACAAGGTGGGAATGTCAAAGGCTAGAGGGCAAACTTTAAAAGGAGCTGTGGACACAAGGAACTGCAGGTGCCGGCTTACAAAAAAATACACAAAGTGCTGGAGTAACTCAGTGGGTCAGGCAGCATCTCTGGATGATGTAGAGGGCTAACGTTTTGGATTGGGACCTTTCTTCAGACTGTGGTGGCGGGGCGGGAGGGGGGTGGGGTGAAAGCTGGAAGAGAGATGAGGGCTAACTCCAGTTTTCTCCTCCCACATCTACACTAACTGTGAAGAAAGATGTTCAGGGCTGCCTGACCCGCTGAGTTACTCCAGCAATGTGTATTTTTTAAAAAGGTCTGTGTATTCTTGAAGGTGCTAGGTTATTTGTTGGTGCCTCTGCCAATTTACAGATACTTTAAAATAATGATGTAAACATCAATAGTAATCTCAGATGTATTTTAGACTTCTAGCACGTGCAGCTTTTACATGTTTATTTAAATTGTACTCATTAGTTTGATTGCATTTAGGTGGTTGATGCAATTAAGCTCATTAAATGTCCAAACTATTGCAGTATTTCAAAGCACACGTATAAAAATGTACTGCAAAAGTCCAAATACTATTGATTCAAACCCTATATGTCAGTTAGTAATATTAGTTGAAGGGGGACAAGTAATAATAATAATCAGGAGTGACTCTGCGGAACAGGCAGCATCTCTGGAGAGAAGGAATGGGTGATGTTTCGGGTCGGGACAGATGAAGGGTCTCAACCAGAAACCTCACCCATTCCTTCTCTCCAGAGATGCTGCCTGTTCCGTGGGGTTACTCCAGCATTATGTGCCTATCTTCGGTTTGACCCAGCATCTGCAGTTCCTACACAATAATAATAATAGTCTGAAGAGGGCAGCACGGTGGCGCAGCGGTAGAGTTGCTGCCTTACAGCGCCAGAGACCCGGGTTCAATCCTGATTACGGGTGCTGTCTGCAAGGAGTTTGTACAGTGCTGTCTCCCCGTGACCTGCGTGGGTTTTCTCCGGGTGCTCCGGTTTCCTCCCACACTCCAAAGACGTGCAGGTTTGTAGGTTAATTGGCTTCGGTAAAGATTGTAAATTGACCTTATTGTGTTAGTGTGCGGGATCACTGGTCGCCAAAGGGCCTGTTTTTTTTCTAAACTAAACTAAAAAAGACCAGTTGGAGTATGAGTCCAGCAATGAGTAGGAGTGAATTCTCACCTGGAATCTACATTGCAAAATTACACTTTAAAGAGATATTTTATTATAACTTAAACTCCGTATTTAATTAATATTTTTTTGCTGCATTTTCTATTTAATGACTAACATTGGGGTTAACTGCTTTTCTTAATAAAATCTAATTGCTTGTCATTTAAAATGAAAGATAATCCATCATAACTCAACAATTAAACCTGGCTAGTCTCAATTTTGCCAGTGGTCACCCCGAACGTAAATCTAAAATGCTCACTAATCATATAACTATGCATTCGCAATTGAGAATGTTTAGTTTAGTTTATTGTCACGAGTACCGAGGTACAGTGAAAAGCTTTTGTTACGTGCTATCCAGTCAGTGGAAAGACAATACATGATTACAATTGATCAATTTGCAGTGTATAGATACATGATAAGGGAATACCCTTTAGTGCAAGGAAAAGCCAGCAGAGACTGATCAAGGATAGTCCGAGGGTCACCAATGAGGTAGATAGTAGTTCAGCACTGCTCTCTGGTTGTGATAGGATGGTTCAGTTGCCTGATAACAGCTGGGAAGAAACTATCTCTGAATCTGGAGGTGTGCGTTTTCACATTTCTGTACCTTTTGCCTGATGGGGAGAGGGGGGAGAGGGGAGAAGAGGGAGTGGGCCGGGGTGCCACTAGTCCTTGATTATGCTGCTGGCCTTATGATCAAAATTGTAATTCTAGAATTGTACTTTTAACGCGTGCCTCCTCCATCCTTGTTTATAACATTTGGTGTTCCCGGTGTGGCCTCCTTTACTTGAGTGAGACCAGACATGAGCAGGCCTGGATAGAGTGGGTGTGGAGAGGATGTCTCCACTAGTGGGAGAGTCTAGGACCAGAGGGCACAGCCTCAGAATTATAGGACGTGCCTTTAGGAAGGAGATGAGGAGGTGAATCTGTGCAATTCATTGCCACAGACAGCTGTGGAGGCCAAGTCAATGGATATTTTTAAGGTGGATAGTGACAGATTCTTGATTAGTATGGGTGTCAGGGGTTGTGGTGAGAAGGCAGGAGAATGGGGTGGAGAGGGAAAGGTATATCAGCCATGATTGAATGATGGAGTAGATTTGATGGGACGAATGGCCTAATTCTGCTTCCAGAACTTAAGAAGTTATAGAGGTGCACATGAAAGGAATAGATCGGGTAAACGCACAAAGTCACTGGACCAGGGTAGGGGAATTGTGAACCAGAGGTCATCGGTTTAAGGTGAGGGGGGGGGGGGGGGGAAAGATTTAATAGGTACCTGAGGGGTAACGTTTTCTAGAAAGGGTGGTGGATGTAAGGAATGAGCTGTTGGAGGTGAGGCGGGTACATTCAAGAAACATTTGGACAGGTACATGGCTAGGACCTTAAACGTCATCCACCTACTACTCGTCACAAGTTCATCAGACTGACAACATTCCACAAGATCAAGATTACCACTATTGATTTAAGGATGGAGGACCACATCCAGTTAACCCAAGCACCCATAGACACCTCAACCAGAAGCTGCCGGCCTGGAAATGATTTCATTCCGCACGGCACTGCATTAGCACTTTCTAACTCGTTTTTCTACAAGACAGCAAGGGATTGGAGTACCCTACCAGCCAGCATCAGAGATCTCCAAAACATCAACACATACAACAGATGTATCTCCAAAAGCATCTCCAGCTCGACTAGTACATCCACCACCATCATAGTGCTGAGTGATGCTCAACCTAGAGCAGGGATGGGGAACCTTTTCATGTCGGAATGCCGCATTAAGTTAGCTGTAATCTAATAAGGGCGCATCCAAGAAACTTCAATTAGATATAGGATTATTTAGTCAAATCTTCTTTTACTCTTTGGTATTTTAAATACGTTCATTTTAAGATTAAAATTAAAATAATAAAAGACGAACAAAAACATATGAATAAAAATGAAAGGATTTGTTCCACAAAATTTGGATTCATTCAAAAGGCCGCACTTAATGGCCTAGAAGGCCACACCCCTGACCCAGAGCTTTGCAACATACCACATCCAAATCCAGATCAGGCTTAATGGGATGTGGGCCAAATGCAGGCAGGTGGGACTAGTGTAGATGGGATATGTGGGGGGGGGGGTGGGCCAAAGGGACAGTATGAGTCTATATCTCTGCAATAAAGGATACTAGGAATCTATATATCTCTGCCTTAAAAATATCCCCTGATAGACACAAGAAACTGGAGTCTCTCTGAGGGTCAGGCAGCGCCTCTGGTGAAAAAGAATATGTTTGACAGGCGGGTCCTGATCCGAAACATCATCTATTTTTCTCCAGAGATGTTGTCTGACCCGCTGAGTTACTCCACCTTTTTTTGTGTCTATCTTCAGGTGGGACTAGAGTAGCTGGGACATGTTGGGCGGCATGAGCAAGTTGGGCCGAAGGGCCTGTTTCCAGGCTGTTTCACTCTATGACTATCCAGCATACTAATTGGAAAGGGCACAGGATTAAACTGTTAAATTAATGAAGTCAATTATTTTAAACCTCCTTGGTAATTTAAAAAACACAAGTTAAATGACTGGACCACCTCATGAGCAGAACCAATTCAAATTGGTTCTGATAAGGCTTGCTTAATGAAGATAAGACTACATCTCAGAAAAGGTCATCAATAATGCCAGAATCAATTTTAATTAGTTCAGGCCAGCCCAGAAAACCCAGGAACAAATTGGACCTTTGAATAGTAGCATTTATGTAAAGCAAGCTGATTGGTCTTCGAACCACAATAGTAGGAAATAATTTGATTTGCATTGATCTATAAGTAAAGATCGGGGATGAAATCAGTGATGGTGGAGAAAGCTAGCCAAGCTAACAAAATATTTATCTTGAAGCTGCTATTTCATTTTATCCATGATTCCACAAAAAAAATAACTAGATGCAGTTAATATATTACACAAATTAGATTCACAAATATTTCTGAGTATCAATGAATCTGCTGCGGGGCATTTTAATGTAATTATTTCGGCAGAACTGAGTGCATACAAAATGAAAGGAAAGACATTTGAAAGATTTTTTTTTTTTTTTAAAGCTTCGGGGATTAAGGCTGCCCAGAACACAGCTGACAAGGGCTGATACGTCCTGAATGTTATGATAATTTTGGTTATCCAGCAACGTACTGAGAGATTTGCGGAAGAAAAATAAACTTATCTACAAATACCAAGGCGTTGAGCATCTGGCGAGTCTTCAGCCTGGGATTACACTGCTTCGAGGTTCAGAATGAATTCTTTAAGAGTTCCGTGAACCCGTCAGCTCTTCCAGAAAAGTATGGACAAATTTGCTGATTTTTATTTAATCAGATGTATCAAAGTTTCGGGATGCAGGAGAGTATTTAACTTTCTTTGTGGATTGGTGTGTTAGTATCAAGAAAATAACTGCCTGTATTAAAGGATATTCAACCGATCAACAGTGCTGTAAAAAAAAAATCAAACTGGCATCTTATCAATGGTACAAGATGAACTTTTAACACATCCACTCTTCTTGTGACAGTTTGTTGAATGCATTCATCAAGATAGTTTTCACTAAAAGCCCTGACAATGCACGACATTAATGTTATGCCGAATATGCAACCGGCCGCCTGCAATGTCCACGCAAACCAACTGGTTCCGTCAAGATAAACACAACGTGCTAGAGTAAAACCCCTGTCCCACGTTACGAGTTCATTCCAAGAGTTCTCCCCGAGTTTGCCCTGATTCCAACTCGGGGATTTACGGTAATGGCCACTCGTCGGTACTCGGGGCTCTCGTGGACATTTTTCATCATGTTGAAAAATCTTCACGAGTCATCCCGTGCTTACCTGCCGTTAGCGAGTCTTCCCGAGTACCTGCCGTTAGCGCTAAGAGACGTCCCCGAGCTCCGACGTACCCGCTACGTTCATTCTCCGTGCTTGTCTCGAGTTTGATTTTTTAAAAACTCAGTAGAGCTCTTGGAATGAACTCGTACCGTGGGACAGGGCTTTAATTGAGCGAAATCTGTCGAATTGAAAGGAAGTTTGGATGGTGAAGAGCATGAAACAAGAGCTGTAAATGGTCTTTTGGCCGCAAGAGTCTTTCTATCATTGCTCCAAGGTCATGGCTAATCCTTTGACCATTCCCCTGGCCTTTTTAAACAGCATGGTGGTGCAGCGGTAGAGTTGCTGCCTTACAGCACTTACAGCGCCAGAGACCCGGGTTCGATCCTCACCACTGGTGCTGTCTCCCTGTGACCTCCGTGGGTTTTCTGTGAGGTCTTTGGTTTCCTCCCACACTCCAAAAACAAACGGGGTTTGTAAATTAATTGGCTTGGTATAAATATAAAGAAAATGGTCCCCAGTGTAGGATAGTGTTAATGTGCGGGGATCGCTAGTCAGTGTGGACTAGGTGGCTGAAGAGCCTACTGTTTCTCTGCAATAAACTAAAATGTAACATCCCTGGTATGAAGTCTGCATACTAAGTCTACATTTAATGACACACTATTGCCATAATTACTGCTGAGCAAAATCTTTGGTTCTGTGAAATTAATTTTATTTTTATACGTGGATTATGATTTTGTCTCACAAATGTTACAAAAATAAAAAGGGGTTTGAAGTCATTAAAATGTTTTTTAGTTCCATCATCTCTACCATTATTGTTTGAATATGGAGTCATACAGGTTCATCAAGCACCCATTTGGAGTCATAGAGATGTACAGCAAGGAAACTTTGGCCCAACTTGTCCATGCCGACCAACATGCCCCATCCACACTAATCCCACCTGCCAGCATTTGGCCCATATCCCTCTAAAACGTTCCTATCCATGTATCTATCCCAAAGTTGTTGTTGTTGTGCCTGCCCAAACTACCCCCTCTGGCAGCTCGTTCCATACACCCACCACCCTTTGTGTGAAAAACTTGCCCCTCAGGTTCCTATTAAATCTTCTCCTCTCACCTTAAACCGATGACCTCTGGTTCTTGATTCCCCTGACTCTGTAAATGACTTTGTGTATTTACCCTATCTATTTCTAATAGATAGACCAGGATCCAAAGCAGATCCTACATGAATGCCATTTTGTACCACGTTGCCCAGATGTCACCGTCAACCTACACAGTGAGGGTGAGTTACAGTGGAGAAATGACTCCACCAATCCATGTGTCTTTGGGCAGTAGGACGAAGCCTTGGGAGTTCAGGAAAACTCCACACAGGGAGAACTGGAGGGTACAGGAATGAAGCTGGATCACTGGGGAGTAAGGTCCTAAGACAGTTGTGGATATGGAAGGATATCAAGAGTTCAAGAGTTCAAGAGAGTTTATTGTCATGTGTCCCTGATAGGACAATGAGATTCTTGCTTTGCTTCAGCACAACAGAACATAGTAGGCATTGACTACAGAACAGATCAGTGTGTCCATATACCATTATATAAATATATACACACATGAATGAATAAACTGATAAAGTGCAAATAAACAGATAATGGGCTACTAATGTTTAGAGTTTTGTCCGAGCCGAGTTTAATAGCCTGATGGCTGTGGGGAAGTAGCTATTCCTGAACCTGGTCGTTGCAGTCTTCAGGCTCCTGTACCTTCTACCTGAAGGTAGTGGGGAGATGAGTGGATGGCCCGGATATGGGCTGAATGCAGGCAGGTGGGGCTAGTATAGATGGGGCATGTTGTTCAACATGGGCAAGTTGGCCTAGTCCCTAGTGTGTATGATAGTGCCAGTGTATGGGGTGATGGCTGGTCGGCGCGGACTTGGTGGGCCGAAGGGTCTCTTTCCGTGCTGTTTTTTTAAGTCTAAAGACCGTCAGCTCTTTGGTGGGTGACTTTGAGATCATTAGTCGGAATTGTTACTTCACTGCTCAGTGTAAGGTCATGTATCTATACACTGTAAATGGCTTGATTGTAATCATGTATTGTCTTTCTGCTGTTTAAGAAGGAACTGCAGATGCTGGAACATTGAAGGAAGACAAAAGAAAGGTTTTAGCCCGAAACGTTGTCTATTTCCTTCGATCCACAGATGCTGCTGCACCCGCTGAGTTTCTCCCGCACTTTTGTCTACCTTGTCTTTCTGCTGACTGGTTAGCATGCAAACAGAAGCTTTTCACTGTACCTCAGTACACGTGACAATAAACTAGACTAAACTAAACCAAGATGTGGACTATAATTACCAGTCCCTGGCTGCAGCTCATATCTACACAGGGTTACAAAAGGGTTGATTAGGAGGAGGAATATTAGCGATCGTTCTCTATCGTTAGTCCAGGAAATTATTTGGAAGCGTTATGACACACGTTTTAATAGACGTTTTGGTTCTAAATTTAGTAATGAAACATTATTTAGAGCAAATAGAATCGACTGAAACTGGGGAAGAGAGATTGGATTTACTCATTGTGAAAAGATAGTGGAGGAGTGATAGACAAAGTGGAACTGTGGATCTCAACAGGTTTGAGATGGAGTGGGAGATGCTTGAGAGGAAGGAGTTACCAGAGGAAGTGGTTGAGGCAGGTAATATCGTCGGCGCCCTTCATGTAGCAACTCTTTGCATACCTTGTCTATGCAAAATAATGGATTGCACTGTGACTTGTCACTTTTGAAAAAAAAGTATTCATTTCAATTCAGTACAATAACCACATTCAAAAGACATTACCCATTATAAACCCATATCTCTCTAAACCTATCCTATCCATGTACCTGTCCAAATGTCTCTTAAACATTGTGATAGTCCTTGCCTCAACTATCACCTCTCGCAGCTCATTCCATATACTTACCACCCTCTGTATAAAAAAAGTTACCCCTCAGATCTCTATTAAATTTCCCCTCTCACCTTAAAACTATTAAGACATATAATTTTCATTTCCATTGCAACATTTTCAAAGTCCTCTTACATTTACCCTTCTATCTCATTCTTCTCAAATTATTTCCATAGAAACATAGAAAATAGGTGTAGGAGGAGGCCATTCGGCCCTTCGAGCCAGCACTGCCATTCAATGTTATCATGGCTGATCATCCAGAATCAGTACCCCGTTCCTGTTTTCTCCCCATATCCCTACTCTCCATATTCCATTAGCCCAAAGAGCTAAATCTAACTCTCTCTTGAAAACATCCAGTGATTGGCCTCCACTGCCTTCTGTGGCAGAGAATTCCACAGATTCACAACTCTCTGAGTGAAGGAGTTTTTCCTCATCTCAGTCCTAAATAGCTGACCCCTTATTCTTAAACTGTGATCCCCGGGTCTGGACTCCCCCAACATGGACAACATTTTTCCAGCAGTTCCTACTGCTCTTGCCTCTTGTTTCCACTCATTGACCCCTGTCCTTGACATCCAACACCCCCTCACTGCCTCTCTAACGACGTTCCTCTCAGTCAGTGCATAGATCCAATTACAATTCTGCGGATTTTGTCTGCCTGAACAACACGTGGTGAGTGGGCTCTGATTAGTCTCGAGTAACCAAGCAGAGTCCAATAGATTGTGAATACACAGCCTCAGAATTCAAGGTCGATCCTTTATGAAGGAGATGAGGAAGAATTTCTTTAGCCAGAGGGTGGTGAGTCTGAGGAACTCATTGCCACGGAGGGCTGCGGAGGCCAAGTCAATGGATATTTTAAGGCACAGATAGATGGATTCTTGATTAGTACGGGTGTCAGGGGTTATGGGGAGAAGGCAGGAGAATGGGGTTAAGAGGGACAGATAGACTGAAGAAGGGTCTCGACCCAAAACATCACCCATTCCTTCTCTCCAAAGATGCTGCCTGTCCCGCCAAGTTACTCCAGCCTTTTGTGTCTCTCTTAGATCAGGCATGATTGAATGGTGGAGTAGACTTGATGGGCCGAATGGCCTAATTCTTCTCCTATCACTTATGATCACTACTTTGGGAGGGGAGTGGTGGGAAGCAGAATGAACAGGAGCTCAAAATAACTCATTAGTCGAAGCATGCTGACAAAAATGACTGATTCTGCGAGGGGGTTTTTCCCAATCCCAATCAGCTCAGGATAGTTAATGACCTTTTTTTCTGTGCGTCAGTCACTAAACAGGCAGTTAATGATTTTTCCCAGTGTGTTGCTGTACAGAACTAATGGATTCCTGGTGATTGTAGTGTTCCTACAAAGAGGGTATTTGTTCTAATTCGAACCTATGCGGCTGACAGATCGCTGCAGAATTGCAGAATTAGATTTTTGGTGTTATTCACTTGTCTAAACTTTGAAGACGGCAATCATTCCTACATTGCTTGTTGCCCTGTTTGTAGCTAATCGATGAACAGCTTAGAGCCAACACCGACACCAATCATGTGGAGGACACAGAGTGCTGGTGTAACTCAGCGAGTCAGGCAGCGTCTGTGCAGGAAGACGGATAGGCAACGTTTCGCTCAAGGCCCTTCTTCAGACTGATTGGAGTATCCAGTTCAGTTTGTCACATGTAGATAATAGACAATAGACAATAGGTGCAGGTGTAGGCCATTCGGCCTTTCGAGCCAGCACCGCCATTTAATGTGATCATGGCTGATCATCCCCAATCAGTATCCCGTTCCTGCCTTCTCCCCACATCCCCTGACTCCGCTATTTTTAAGAGCCCTATCTAGCTCTCTCTTGAAAGCCTCCAGAGAACCTGCCTCCACCGCCCTCTGAGGCAGAGAATTCCACAGACTCACCACTCTCTGTGAGAAAAAGCGTTTCCTCGTCTCCGTTCTAAACAGCTTATTCCATATTCTTAAACTGTGGCCCCTGGTTCTGGACTCCCCCAACATCGGGAACATGTTTCCTGCCTCTAGCGTGTCCAAACCCTTAACAATCTTATATGTTTCAATGAGATTCCCTCTCATCCTTTTCACTGTACGAGTGAAAAGCTTTTGTTGCGTGCTAACCAGTCAGCGGAAAGACAACACATGGTTACAATCGAACCGTCCACAGTGTACAGATACATGACAAGGGAATAACATTTAGTGCAAGGTAAAGCCAGTAAAGTCCGATCAAAGATAGTCTAATTGTAGGTCATAACTGCTCACTGGTTGTTGGTAGGATGGTTCAGTCGCCTGATAACAGCTGGGAAGAAACTGTTCCTGAATACAGGGTGAAAGCTGGAGTAAAGAGAAGTGAGGGTGGGACCAAACCTGGCAAATGTTCCCAGCTGTTATCAAGCAACTGAACCATCGAACAACGAGAGAGCGGTCCTGAGCTAATATCTACCTCATCGGAGACCCTCAGATTATCATTAATCGGACTTTATCTTGCACTAAACGTTATTCCTTTTATCTTGCATCTGCACACTGTGGGTGCTCGATTGTAATTATGTATAGCCCTTCTGCTGACTGGTTAGCGTGCAACAAAAGTATTTTCACTGTACCTCAGTACACATGACCTTAAACTAAACTGAGTGATAGGTGGACACAAAGTAGCTGGAGTAGCTCAGCGGGTCAGGCAGCATCTCTGGAGAATGTGGATGGGAAACCATTGTTCAGGGTCGGGACCCTTGTTCAGACTGTTTTTTTTCCATCTCCCCTGACCTCTCTCTTTCAGGTGAAGAATGGTCAGTCCTCAAGAGGCCTCGTCTTTGTGCCTCTCTGCCCCACCTCAGTGAGTGCCCTGCCCGCCCAGATGTAGAGCTCTTCAGAACCAGGGGCCACACAGTCTTCGAATAAAGGGGAGGCCTTTTAAGGCTGAGGTGAGAAAAAAACATTTTCTCCAGAGAGTTGTGAAATTGTGGAATTCCCTGCCACAGAGGGCAGTGGAGGCCAAGTCACTGTATGGATTTAAGAGAGAGTTAGATAGAGCTCTAGGGGCTAGTGGAATCAAGGGTTATGGGGAGAAGGCAGGCACAGGTTATTGATTGGGGACGATCAGCCATGATCGCAATGAATGGCGGTGCTGGCTCGAAGGGCTGAATGGCCTCCTCCTGCACCTATTGTCTATGTTTCTATGTTTCTTCCATCGCCTCTGCGCCCTCGTCCTCACCCCCCAGCAATGGCCCCCTTCTCCCATCTCCAACATTCCTCCTCCTCTTGGACTCCCCTCGATGGCCTTCTACCGTCTCTGGACCTTTATATAAACAGACTGGAGCAGCGTCCCGCCCCGAATCGTCACCCAACCTTTTTCTCCAGACTGTCAACCTGTCTCGCTGTGTTACTCCACCACTTTGTGCCTTTCTTTGGGTTGGACCAGCATCTGCAGTTCTTGGTTTCCACATCTGCTGATGTCCATCAGATTCAGATTAGTTTAACGTCATATACACCAGGGTGCAAAGAAATTCCTTGTTCACAGGTTATCATGTTCAACGTTTTGGAAATATGGAGATGCATTTCTCATGTTGCATGTTTCTTCAAAGTGCTATGCAGCCAAAACATGAAATCTCTATCTCAAAGTAGCAAAGGTGAAAGCTGTTGCCCAGAATGACTATGTTTAGTCTAGTTTAGGTTGGAGATACAGAGCGGAAACAAGCCCTTCAGCGCAATGAGTCTGCGCCGACCAGCGATCCCCGCACACTGGCACCACCCTCCACACACTAGGGACAATTTCACATTGATACCAAGCTAATTAACCTACAAACCTGTACGTCTTTGGAGAGTGGAAGGAAACTGAAGATCTTTGGAGTGTGGGAGGAAACCGAAGATCTCGGAGGAAACCCACGCAGGTCACGGGGAGAACGTACAAATACTGTACAGACAGCGCCCGTAGTCAGGATCGAACCCGGGTCTCTGGCGCTGTGAGGCAGCAGCTCTACTGTTGCCTCACAGCCACCCTTAATGCCGACAGTAATGCCACCCTTAATGCCGACAGTAATGGTTATTTTTAATATATTGAACTTTTTGTAATTTATGATGGTGTCTACAGAGTGCTGTGTTTACATATTTAGTGCGCTGCTGCAAGTAAGAATTTAACTGTTCCTGACACAGATTTGATAGAGGCATTCAGGAGGCTTTTGGATCGGCACAAGGAAATGCGGGCACTAGTTTAGTTTCAAGATACGGCGTGGAAACAGGCCCTTCGGCCCACTGTGGACACGCAGACAGCGATCACCCCACACACCAGTTCTATCCCACACACTAGGGACAATTTACAGAAGCCAATTAAGCAAAAACCTGCACATCTTTAGAGTGTGGGAGGAAACCGGAGCACCCAGAGAAAAGCCACGCAGGTCACGGGGAGGCAATGCAGGCAAGCACCCGTAGTCAGGATCGAACCTTTGTGTCTCTGGCGCTGAAAGGCAACAACTCCACCGAGCCACACAACTTGTTCTTGATTCCTCTACGCTGGGTAGAAGACTCTGTGCGTTCACCCTATGACGTCACCTCATGATGTGAGACTTCTCCATAAGGTCAGCCTTCATCCTCGTTTGCTCCAGGGAATATGGTCCTGCAGCCTTTAGTAAGGCTCCTGCAGCATCTCTCATTACTCTAATCAGTTTCTCAGCACCGTTCACATGGAAGTCGGAACAGAGCGGCGAGCTGATTACCGTACAGGCCTCAGTCAATGCTTTAATCAGTTCACAATCCCTAGTTGTAGCTTTAAACCAGGCTGGAAGAAGATACACTTCAATTAGGATTAGCCAGGACTAAAGCTGATTATGAGGTGATGGAGAGAGAGCTTTCAGAACAAGTGCAGTCTCCTGCTTCTGATTTCACCAAAATTCTTCCTGTGTTTTTCTTGGTTTAACTTTTCCTTTTTAATTTTCTGGGCTTTGCTGGTTGGAACAGCATTTTTAGACGGTGTGGAAACAGGCCCTTCGGCCCAACTTGCCCACACCGCCCAACATGTCCCAGCTACACTAGTCCCACCTGCTCCCATTTGGTCCATGTCCCTCAAAACCTATCCATGTCCTATCCATGTACCTGTCTAACTGTTTCTTAAATGTTGGGATAGTCCCTGCCTCAACTACCTCCTCTGGCAGCTGGTTCCATACACCCAGTTGCCCCTCAGATTCCTACTAAATCTGTTCCCCTTCATCTCAAACCTATGTCCTCTGGTCCTCGAATCCCATTCTTAATTGCTCGATATGGGCAGCTTGCTGGTTTATTTCATAAATCATAGGAGCAGAATCAGGCCATTCGGCCCATCAAGTCTACTCTTCAATTCATTCATGGCTGATCTATCTCTCCCTCCCAACCCTATTCTCCTGCCTTCTCCCCATAACCTCTGACACTTGTACTAATCAAGAATCTGTCAATCTCTTCCTTTAAAATATCCATTGACTTGGTCTCCACAACCTTCTGTGGCAATGAAATCCACAGATTCACCACCCTCTGGCTAAAGAAATCCCTCCTCATCTCCTTTCTAAAGGAAAGACCTTTTATTCCGAGGCTGCGCCCTCTGGTCCTAGACTCTCCCACTTGTGGAACCATCCTCTCCACATCCACTCTCTCCTTTCACTATTGGGTTAGTTTCAATGAGGTCCCCCCTCATCCTTCTAAACTCCAGCGAGTACAGGCCCAGAGCTTATTTTAGTTTAGGTTATTATGGTTGTGTGTACCGAGGTAGAGTGAAAAGCATGAGTTTGCATGCTATCCAGTCAACAAAAAGGCTACACACACAGTGCACAGGTAAAGGGTGCAATGTTCAGGCCAAGATATAACATTGAAGGCCGATAAAGCCTGATTAAAGATAGTTCCAAGTCTCCAAGGAGGTCAGGACTGTACCCTAGCTGATGGGAGGATGGTTCAGTTGTCTGAGTACAGCTGGGAAGAAACTGTCCCTGAATCTGAATGAGTGAGTTTTCAATCTTTGGCACCTAATGCCTGATGGGAGATGGGAGAAGAGGGAGTGACCGGGGTGAGACTGGCCTTTGATTATGTTAGCGGCTTTGCTGAGCCAACCAGATGGGTGGATCTGGAGTGACATTGAGGTCAGACGACGTCAGATAGAAGTTGAGACAGAGAGACTATGGATGCTGGAATCTGCGGCATACAAAGTTGAGCTACTGGAGGAACTCAGCAGGCCAGGCAGCATCTGTGGAGGGATATGAAGAGTTGATGTTTGGGGTCGAGATTCTTCATCCTGACAGGATGCCCATTTCCTTCCACGCTTTTGCGGCACGGTGGCGCAGCGGTAGAGTTGCTGCCTTTTACAGCGCCCGTGACCCGGGTTCCATCCTGACTACGGGTGCTGTCTGTTTGGAGTTTGCACGTTCTCCCCGTGACCTGTGTGGGTTTCCTCCCACATCCCAAAGATTTGCAGGTTTGTAGATTAATTGGCTTCTGTAAATTGTCGCTATTGTGTAGGATATAACTAGTGTACAGGTGATTCTGGTTGGCATGGACTCGGGGGGGCTGAAGGGCCTGTTTCCATGATGTATCTCCAAAACTAGACAAACTAAATTTGAATGTTATATTCGGATTACTCTTTTGTTTGAACACCACCATTATAATTTGCTGAGCTTACTTTACACCTTAAGGGCCTGTCCCACATAGGCGATTTTTAGGCAACTGTCATAGTCGTAGCAGGTTCGCTGAAAAACCGGCGACTGGACTAATGGGCCTGTCCCACTTAGGCGATTTTATTTAGGCGACTACCGGCGAATACGACAATGGAATTTACCGAAGTCAGCACCGGCGACAACCGACAACATCCTGGCGCCAACCTACGTTAACCTGGCGACAACCTACGACAGAACCTACGCCAAGCTACGCTCATTGGCGTCAAACCCACGGTCACCACTGTTGCGGACAAATTCTCAACCTGTTGAAAATCCAGCGGCGACCAGAAAGACGCTACGACTCTTTGGGCGACTGAGGAGACGACTCACGACCATACAGGTGGCAACAGCCTAGTCGCTTGTAGTCACCTAAAAAATGTCCTACGTGGGACATGTCCATTAAAGTGATCTAGATGCCAGCAAGATCAATAAAGTGATTCTCACAGAAATAAATCACAAATGGAACTGTACACGCAAAAATATTTCATCATTATAGATGTTGTGATGAAACAATTTTGTTCAGAAACAAGCAATTTGATGACATGCTGAAAGTGAATTGCACATTGGATATATATTTTTTAAAGTTTGCCTGAACTCCAATCAGATTTAATTATCACAGCAAGAGGTCAAAATAGCGAGTTAATTACCGAAATATGTAGTGACAGAGAAATTCTTTGCGGTCTTTGTGTTCCGTTGAATTGATCCCTTTTTTTACAATCTAGTCGGAAACCTAGCTAAATAATTCTAAGACTCCAGCAATAATTACAGTCTAAGAATAGAAAAGGCAGTTACAAATCTAATTCCTGGAGATTAATCAAATTTGAATGACTGAGATTCACAGAAGGGATTTTAGTTTAGTTTAGTTCAGGGATACAGCGCGGAAACAGGCCCTTCGGCCCACCGAGACCATGTAGACCAGCGATCCCCACATATGAACACTATCCTACACACACTGGGGACAATGTTTTTACATTCACCAAGCCATTTAACCTACAGACCTGTACGTCTTTGGAGTGTGGGAGGAAACCGGGAAAGCGGGACTGTCAAATGCTGAGAGAATGGAGCGGCTGGGCTTGTATACTCTGGAGTTTAGAAGGATCAGAGGGCATCTTATTGAAACATATAAGATTATTAAGGGTTTGGACACGCTAGAGGCAGGAAACCCCTGGTTCTAAACTCCGATGTTTGTGGAGCTTAGAACCAGGGGCGACAGTTAAAGAATAAGGGGTAAGCCATTTAGAACGGAGACGAGGAAACACTTCCTCGTCTCCGACACAGAGAATTGAGAGTCTATGGAACATTCTGCCTCAGAGGGCGGTGGAGGCCAGTTCTCTGGATACTTTCAAGAGAGATCTAGATAGGGCTCTTAAAGATAGCGGAGTCAGGGAATATGGGAAGAAGGCAGGAACGGGGTACTGATTGGGGTTGATCAGCCATGATCACAATGAATGGCGGTGCTGGCTCGAAGGGCCGAATGTCCTACTCCTGCACCTATTGTCTATTGTCTATTGTCTATTGTCTATTGTCTAAATCAAAGATCTCGAAGAAAACCCACGCAGGTCACTGGAGAACGTACAAACTCCATACAGACAGCACCCATAGTCGGGATCGAACCCGGGTCTCTAGGGCTGCAAGTGCTGTAAGGCAGCAACTCTAACACTGTGCACTGTGCCACCCACTCAGGTATTCACCACTCTCTGTGTTAAAAAAAACGTTCCTGTAAACTTTGCCACTCACAGCTTAAAGATATACAGTAACCCCGAGCATCTGATATTTCCAAGCTCGGAGAAAGGTTGTGGACATTAGGGACAAAATGAGACCATTCAGCCCTTCTCGCCCATTCTGCCACTAATATGCACAATGACTGATCTATGCCCTAATGCCCCTGTCCCACTTAGGAAACCTAAACGGAAACCTCTGGAGACTTCGCGCCCCACCCAAGGTTTCCGTGCGGTTCCCGGAGGTTTTTGTCCTCCGGCAACCACCTTCAACTAGCATCGCAACCGGCTTCAACTAAATAATTACCGATTTTTAAAACAGAAACCACTTTCGACCATTAGGGAGACTGACAAAAACCTCCGGGAACCTCCGGGAACCGCACGGAAACCTTGGGTGGGGCGCAAAGTCTCCAGAGGTTTCCGTTCAGATTTCCTAAGTGGGACAGGGGCATAAGTGGGACAGGGGTATAACTCCCAAAACAATAGTGGCATTTAAGAGCTCTGTAGGAAATGGAAGGATATGAATTATGTGCAGGTAGATAAGAGATGGTCTTAGCATCATGTTAGACATGGACATTATGGGCCGAAGGGCCAGTTCTTGTGCTGTTCCTTATGTTCTATGTTCTAATCTTCCACCCAACATCTTACTCATCTGGTGAACCAATAGATTAGCTGAAAATCTAAAATGTAAAAATCCCTCTCATGATCTTACACACCTCGATAAGATCACCCCTCATCCTCCAGCACTCCAAGGGATAAAGTCCTAGCCTGCTCAACCTCTCCCTGTTGCTCAGGCCCTCGGGTCCTGGCTACACCTTCGTCAATGAGGAGGAATGTCTTTCGGCAGAGGGTGGTGAATCTGTGGAATTCATTGCCACAGGCGGCTGTGGAGGCCAAGTCAGTGGCAGAGATTGATAGGTTATTGATTAGAAAGGGAGACAAAGGTTACAGGGGAAGGGATAAGAACGAGGTTAAGAAGAAAAGTAGATGCCGTCCGTCACGATTGAATGGTGAAGTAGACTGAATAGCCTAATCCTGCCTCTATGTCTTATGATCTCACGGGCTTAAATCTTCTCCGCTGTCTTTCCAGTTTAGGGGCAGCGTGATGGCGCAGCGGTAGAGTTGCTGCCTTACAGCGCCAGAGCCCCGGGTTTGATCCTGACTACGGGTGCTGTCTGTGTGGAGTTTGTACGTTCCCCATATGACCAAGTGGGTTTTCCCCAGGTGCTCTGGCTTGCTCCCACACTCCAAAGATGTAGAGGCTTGTAGGTTAATAGGCTTTGATAAAGATTGTAAACTGTCCCTAGTGAGTAGGATCGTGCTAGTGTGCGCTGGTTGGCGCGGACTCGGTGAGCCGAAGGGGCCAGTTTCTATGCTGTATTTCTAAACTGTAAGCGAAACTAAACTCTAAACTAAACTCTGAACAAAACTATAAAAAACTAAACTAAACGGGTGAGGTGGAACCAACACAGAAGTATAGTTTAACGTGAACAGATAACTGTGAGTCTGAAGAAGGGTCTCGACACGTAACGTCACCCATTCTTTCTCTCCAGAGATGCTGCCCGTCCCGTTGAGTTACTTCAGCATTTTGTATTCATCTTCAGTTTAAACCAGCATCTGTAGTTACTTCCTAAACATAAACTTTTTAAGGGTCCCGACCCGCAACGTCGCCTTTAAGAGTGTTTTTTTGAGATTTGCCCCGAAATTCTTACTTATAATGTTCAACCTGATGTGTAGATAGGAACTGCAGATGCTGGAAAAATCAAAGGCAGACAAAAATGCTGGAGAAACTCAGCGGGTGAGGCAGCATCTATGGAGCGAAGGAATGGGTGATGTTTTGGGTCGATACCCTTAAAAAGTTTATGTTTAGGAAGGAACTACAGATGCTGGTTACTGAAGATGTATACAAAATGCTGGAGTAACTCAGCGGGTCAGGCAGCATCTCTGGAAAGATGGAATTTTGGGTAGCTTTTCGGGTCGAGACCCTTTGTTAAAGCCCTGTCCCACTGTACGAGTTTATTCCAAGAGCTCTCCCGCGTTTGCCCTGATTCGAACTCGGAGGTTTACGGTAATGGCCGCTCGTCGGTACTCGGGGCTCTCGTGGGCATTTTTCGACATGTTGAAAAATCTTCACGAGTCTTCCCGAGATTACCTGCCGATAGCGTTACGAGCCGCTAAGAGACGTCCTCGAGCTCCAACGTACCCGCTACGTTCATTGTCCGTGCTTACCACGAGATTGATTTTTTTTTAAACTCGGGAGAGCTCTTGAATGAACCCGCATCGTGGGACAGGGCCATTAGACTCCACTCACAACGTTGAACAGTCTAGTGTGGTTCCCGGTTCAGAAGAAAGTTGCAGATCCGTAAAGTCGCCTGTCCATTCCCTCCACCGATGCTGCCTGACCCGCTGAGTTCCTCCAGCATTTTGTGTCTATCTTCGATTTAAACCAGCATCTGCAATTCCTTCCGACATATCAAAAGCCAGTTTTGTTATCGATAAGCTCTGCAGAGGAGACCTTTAATTGATGCACAGCAATGGGAACATTTGGTCAAGGAAGACGATAACTCATAATATAATCATTGCGCATTGATAGTAATGTGTCTGGTCTCTGGGAAGAGTTTGAAGCTACTGCTCCGTGATGTCAGACAGCTGTGCAGCTTGGATAAAGTAGCGTAAATGTCTTCAATAAATGTTGTAGCCATAGCTAATTTGCAAATATTTAAAGCGCGAGTATTGGAATAAAATTCAACCAATGCTCCATAAATTGTGGTTCCTTCGAGTAAACCATTTCGGAGTCGTGTTGCGTAAATTTAAAATGTTCCTCAACGAATTCTGCAGTGACCCGTTGTCAATAAATGAGGCAAATGTGGCCATAAATTATTCTGAACAATGCTCACTAAAACGCAACGTCCCTCGTAGCTCAGTGTGAGAGGCAGTCTGGTTTTTAGTTTAGCGCGGAAACAGGCCCTTCGACCCACCGAGTCCGCGCCCACCAGCGATCACCGCACACCAGCACTATCCTACACACACTGGGGACAATTTACATTTATACCAAAGCCAATTAACCGACAAAACTGTCCGTCTTTGGAGTGTGGGAGGAAACCGGAGCTCCCGGAGAAACCTCAAGGGGAGAACATACCAACTCCGTACAGACAGCTCCTGTAGTCGGGATTGAACCCGGGTCTCTGGCGCTGCGAGGCAGCAACTCTACCGCTGCGCCACCGTGTGGCCCCTCAAGCTTAAATATGTTGCTACACAAATCCATTTGAGAAAGCATACTGTGTAGGAAGGAACTGCAGATGCTGATTTAAAACAAAGATAGACATAAAAAGCTGGAGTGACTCAGCGGGACAGGCAGCATCTCTGGAGAGAAAGAATGGGTGACGTTTCAGGTCGCGACCCTTCTTCCGTCTGAAACCTTCTCATTCCTTCTCTACAGAGAACCTGCCTGAAGAGCTGAGTTACTCCAGCTTTTTGAGAAATCATACTGATGCATCTGTTTCCTTCCACAAGATGTGGACTTCACGGGCGGGCAAGGCCAGTGATTCTCACCCCTTTTTTCTTGGGGAAGTGTCGGATGCAGTCAGAAGATGTGTCTCGACCCGAAACGTCGCCTATTCCGTCCCTCCACACATGCTGCCTCGCCCGCTGAGTTTCTCCAGCATTGTTGTCTACATGCAACCACATTGATGGGTTTAAGAGTCGAGAGTCAATTTTAATTTCTGCCGGCAAGAGAACAATGAAATTCTCACTTGCTTAAAAGGTTCATTCATGCAAGAACACACAGATAAATATATCACAATAACACATGAATAATAAATGAGTAATCAGCAACACGAGGTAAACATAATAATACAAAATCAACCAGTCCGTGGTGTGATGTGACAAGTTAGAATGGATAAGGGAGAGCCAGTGGATGTTGTATATCGGGACTTTCAAAAAGCCTTTGACAAGGTCCCACACAAGAGATTAGTGTGTAAAATTAGTATTGGAGGTAGGATATTGACATGGATGGAGAACTGGCTGGCAGACAACAAGCAAAGAATAGGAATTAACGGGTCCATTTCAGAATGGCAGGCAGTGACGAGTGAGGTGCCTCAAGGCTCGGTGCTAGGACCCCAGTTATTTACAATATACATTAACGATTTAGACGAGGGAATTAAAGGGTGACATCTCCAGGTTTGCTGAGGGCACAAAGCTGGGTGGCAGTGTGAGCTGAGATGAGGATGCTATGAGGCTGCAGGGTGACTTGGATAGGTTGGGTGAGTGGGCAGAAGCATGGCAGATGCAGTATAATGTGGATAAATGTGAGGTTATCAACTTTGGTGGCAAGAACAGAAAGGCAGATTATTATCTGAATGGTGTCAGATTAGGAAAACGGGAGGTGCAACGAGACCTGGGTGTGCTTGTACACCAGTCACTGAAAGTAAGCATGCAGGTACAGCAGGCAGTGAAGAAAGCGAATGGCATGTTGGCCTTCATTGCGAGAGGATTTGAGTTTAGGAGCAAGGAGGTCCTACATCAGTTGTACAGGGCCCTGCTGAGACCACACCTGGAGTATTGTGTGCAATTTTGGTTTCCTAATTTGAGGAAGGACATTATTGCTATTGAGGGAGTGCAGCGTAGGTTCACCAGGTTAATTCCCGGGATGGCGGGACTGACATATGATAAAAGCATGGGTTGATTGGGCTTGTATACAGTGGAATTTAGATGAGAGTTGATCTTAAAGAAACATATCATATTCTTCAGGTTTCACCCAGAACGTTGCCTATTTCCTTCGCTCCATAGATGCTGCCTCACCCGCTGAGTTTCTCCAGCATTTTTGTCTACCTTTGGTTTAGTTTAGTTTAGTTTAGAGATACAGCGCGGAAACAGGCCCTTCGGCCCACCGAGTCCGCACTGACCAGCGATCCCCGCACACTAACACTATCCTACACACACTGGGGACAATATTACACATGCACTAAGGTTAACCTACATACTTGCTCGTCCTCGGAGTGTGGGGGGAAACCGAAGCGAAAACCCTCGCGGTCACAGGGAGAACGTACAAAGTCTGCACGGACAGCACCCGTAGTTGGGATCGAACCCGGGTCTCTGGCGCTGCAAGCGCTGTGAGGCAGCAACTCTACCGCTGCGCCACTGTGCCACCCACTCAGGTGTTCTAAAAAACTTTCCTGTAAACTTTGCAACTCTCAGCTTAAAGATATAACATCTAGTATTTGATATTTCCATGCTCGGAGAAAGGCTGTGACTGTCTACCCTATCTATGTCGCTCTTTTTATTTTATAAACTTCTAGCAGGTCTCCCCTCACCCCTTGTCAATGAATGAGAGCGCTCACTATCTTCATTCTGGAACAACTGGTAACAATTGTGGTCAACTCATGAATCAGCGGGGTGGAGGTGCGAAGCTACACTTCATCGGTAAGTTGGCAAGAACCGATGAACCATCTGCACGAGAAATTGGGCTTTGATTCAGCTGTGAAGTCCCACACATATTAGCCCGGGCGGCACAGTGGCGCAGCGGTAGAGTTGCTGCCTTACAGCGCCAGAGTCCCAGGTTCGATCCTGACTGCGGGTTTTTGTCTATTCAGAGTTTGTACATTCTCCCCCGCGACTTGTGCGAGTTTTCTCCGGGGTCTCCGGTTTCCTTCCACACTCCCGAAGACATGCAGGTTCGCAGGTTAACTGGGTTCCGTGCATTGTACCTAGTACAAGTGTGCGCGGATCGCTGGCCGGCATGGACTCGGTGGGCCGAAGGGCCATTTTCCACTAAAATTAAAAACTGACACTGGTGGAGCGTAGTGTGAGCTCACGTACCTATATATTTTTGGATGATTCTATATAAATGTTATATAAACTGTTTATGGAAAGACAGGGTGGGTATAATTTGAGAGGGGAACATAATTTAAAAATACTCAATGTCAGAACAACTCGTAAAAGTATGCGCATAGCAATCTGTGGGGTGAATTTGTGGAACGGTTTGGAACAGGAGATAAAACTTAGCACAAGCATAATTCAGTTTTAAAAGATGTACAGAAACACTTTCTTAAAAGCATATTGGGATGAGGATAGGTGATTGTGAGTGGGATATTTGTTAAACTGATTGTGTTGGGAAGGGTGATTATAGGGTGATGGGTTGTATATATGACTAAGAGATACTGTGTAGTTTATGAGGGTTTATTTTATTTTATTTTTTTCTCTATTTTTTTTGTATGGCTTTGTAAATATTTGATTAGTGTATAAATGCAAATAAGTTGGTGTACGTATGGAAGCAGGTGTTTATAGCTGCGAAATGTGTATAAGATCATTATAAGCAGTTGAATAAGGGGTTGGAATTAATAACTTTGGCTTCTTTCCGCTCCTTTTCGGATACATACGATTTCATTTATTTATAGGGCTCTTAAAAATAGCGGAGTCAGGGGATATGGGGAGAAGGCAGGAACGGGGTACTGATTGGGGATGATCAGCCATGATCACATTGAATGGCGGTGCTGGCTCGAAGGGCCGAATGGCCTACTCCTGCACCGATTGTCTATTGTCTATTGTCTATTGTCTAAATATTCTTGTTTTGGTTTTTTTGTATGCTGACCCACACTTTCTTTTTATTCTTTTAGTCTGTTCGAAATAAAGAATTAAATAAATAAATAAATAAATAAATACATACATACCACAGAACCTATTTTTCACATTGATCATTCGGCAACCCTCACCACACATTCCATGGAAACACTCTGAATGCAAACTGCTTCAGTGCTGTGATGCTGTAGGAAAGATGTTTAAGTTGGAAAGAGTTCAGAGAAGATTTACAAGGATGTGGCCAGGATTTGAGGTCCTGAACTATAGAGAGTCGTCAAGTCAAGTCACTTTTATTTCTATAGCACATTTAAAAAGCAACTCTCGTTGGCCAAAGTGCTTTACATTGGTATAAGAATGGTATAACAAACAACAGTGGTTCATAGATTAAAGACAAACATCACTACATACATATAGCCCTCGCTCAGAGGACGTCAAGAAAGGCTTGGGAGTAGAGATGAGAAAGGTCGATGGAGGGGGCAGTTCTGATGGGAAGAGGGATGCTGTTCCACAGTCTAGGAGCTGCAACTGCAAAGGCGCGGTCGCCCCTGAGCTTATGCCTAGACCGTGGGCAGGTGGTCTTCGGTCCTGGGCCTCCTCCACGGCCAGAGTGAGCAACACCGCAAGCTGGAGGAACAGCACCTCATATTCCGCTTGGGGAGTCTGCATCCTTTGGGCTTGAATATTGAATTTTCTCAATTCTGTTAACCCTTGCTGTCTCCTCCCCTCCCACCTCTCCCTCAGCCCTCGGGCCCTGGCATTCCCTCCATCTCCATCTCCCTCCCCCACCCCAGTCGCACCAGCTTCTCATTTTCACACCACAAACAGCTTACAATGGCTTGTTCCCTTTATCACCGATACTTCTTTGCATATCTTTCACTCATTGTTCCTTATCTCTCCACATCACCGTCTATATCTCTCGTTTCCCTGATCCCTGACCAGTCTGAAGAAGGGTCTCGACCCGAAACGTCGCCTATCTCCTTCGCTCCTTAGATGCTGCTGCACCCGCTGAGTTTCTCCAGCTTTTTGTGTACCCTGCAGGCTAAGACTTTATGTCTTGAGAGCGCAGGAGGCTGAGGGGTGATCTTCTAGAGGTGTATACAATCATGAGGGGAATAGATAGGGGGAATACAGGAGAAGGTGATGAAAGCGCAGTGATTTGTCTATAAAAAGATACAAAGTGCTGGAGTAACTCAGCTGGTCGGGCAGCATCTCTGGAAAACATGGACAGATGATGTTTGAAAAAGTGTCCCAAAATGAAAAGTCACCTATCCATGTCCTCCAGCGATGCTGCCTACCCTCCGAGTTACTCCAGCACTTTATGCCTTTATTTGTATCTGCATCTGCAGTTCCTTGTGTCGCCACTTTTAACTAACTGGTTTAATTGGCGGGCAAGCTATATGCATTCTGAAAGCACATATCTGTTTCAATCGAAGACAGACACAAAATGCCAGAGTAACTCAGCGAGACAGGCAGCATCTCTGGAGAGAAGGAATGGGTGACGTTTTGGACCGAGACCCTTCTTCTGACCGGGGCGAGGGAGAAACAGAGACATGGAAGAGTAAGGTGTGAAAACGAGACATCAAAGGGGAAAAAGCTCGAGGAAAATGTAGATAGATCATGGTTAGCTCAGCAATCGAGGCAGGGACTGGATGTTCCTTAGTGGCACTGGTGATTGTCCTGTGCATTTTACTATTCTAATCATTGCCCCACTCCATCTGGGTATAGCTTAGTGCTATGACACTGCCTCTCTGGCCCGAGATCAGTACCAAGCCTCTCACTGTGCTGGCAGCAGTCGTAACACAGTGCCAGCCCATTTCCAATCACCACTGACGCAAGAGAGACTGTCTCCAAGACACCCATACTAATTTAGCTTTGCAGTGAAACCTGATCTAGAGTGTCTATTTATCCACAGTGCAGTGGCTGTCTGTGTTCCTGGCTTGAAATCTGCTGACGTAACACTGTTTTTTTTTTTCCCCAAGACCTCGCCAATAAAGTTCGATTCCCTGTGCAGGGTGATACCAGTGGGAGAGTCTAGGACCAGAGGCCAAACCCTCAGAATTAGAGGACGTTTAGTTATGGGTCTCGACCCGAAACGTCGCCTATCTCCTTCGCTCCTTAGATGCTGCTGCACCCGCTGAGTTTCTCCAGCTTTTTGTGTACCCTCAGAATTAGAGGACGTTTAGTTTTGGTTTAGTTTAGTTTAGTTTTAGTCTATACCTTTAGAAAGGAGATGAGAAGGAATATCTTTAGCCAGAGGGTGGTGAATCTGTGGAATTCATTGCCAAAATGGTGGAGTAACTCAGGCAGCATCTCGGGAACGAAGGAACGGGTGACGTTTTGGGTCGAGACTCGTCTTGTGACTGACCACAGTTCTTCTCTCCATGAGGTGGATGTGGAGATGAGGTTTCCACTAGTGGGAGAGTCTAGGTCCAGAGGGCACAGCCTCAGAATAAAAGGACATACCATTGGAAAGAAAATGGAGGAATTTTGTTAGTTAGAGGGTGGTGAATCTGTGGAATTCATTGCCACAGATGGCGGTGGAGGCCAAGTCAATGGATATTTTTAAGGTAGAGATTGCTAGGTTCTTGATTAGTGCGGGTGTCAGGGGTTATGGGGAGAAAGCAGGAGAATGGGGTTGTGAGCGAAAGATAGATCAGCCATGCTTGATCAGACTGAAGGAGGGTCTCGACCCGAAACATCGCCTACTTCCTTCGCTCCATAGATGCTGCCTCACCCGCTGAGTTTCTCCAGATTTTTGTCTACCTCGGACTAACCTTGATCGGACTTTGCTGGGTTTACCTTGCACTCAATGTTACTTCCTTATCATGCATCTATACACTCTAAGTGGCTCGATTATAATCATGTATTGTCTTTCCGCTGACTGGATAGCACGCAACAAAAGCTTTTCACTGTACCTCGGTACACGTGACAATAAACTAGAGTAACTAATTCTAATTTTTAATATTCCAGGCCAATTTATGAATATGTTCAAACCCATTTGTGGCTTTTGGATAGGCACACGGGTATGCAGGGATATGGATAATGTGCAGGCAGATAAGAGTTGGTCTTGACATCATGCACAGTACTGGCGCTGCAGGGCCGAAGGCCTGTCCCAGTGCTGCACTGCTCTTTGTTCTATTGCGTGCTTTGCCTGCACGAGTAAAATGATCTTGCAACGTAATCTTGCAGCAAAAAGGAACAGCAGCCGATCTCAGGGAAATCCTGTAGATGGCAATATTTCTTGCTCCTGAGAAGTTACCATTTAATTAGCCCTGCCACCGCAATGCTCCCACATCCTCAATACTCTGACCTCTTACATCCATTTTCATTTGTATCTTATCTGCCCGCTCTCTGTGGTAAATGGGATGTCTTTAATCCGTCTTGAACCATTGTTTGCTGAGGCTGTCTCCAGCTGAGATATTTCACGGCTGATAGCGATGGCAAGCCCTGTCCCATGTTGATCTTGCCAGCTAGTCTGAAGAAGGGTCTCGACCCGAAACGTCACCCATTCCTTCTCTCCAGAGACGCTGCCTGTCTCACTGAGTCACGCCAGCATTGTGTGCCTGTCTTCACTAAGTTAGGGCAGATCCTTGATACACAGTAACTCGATGACTGACTTAGTTGTAGTTAATTAGAACTAGCTAGTGCTCACGTCTCAATCATTGTCTCATTGGTTCTCAGAGTCATAGAGCTCTCAGTCCGAAGAAGGGTCTCGACCCGAAATGTCTCCCATTCCTTCTCTCCAGAGATGTTGCCTGTCTTGCTGAGTCACGCCAGCATTTTGTGCCTATCTTCGGTTTAAACCAGCATCTGCAGCTCCTTCCTGCCAAGCTTGCTTCTGTTGCTCTGCAGGGGTGTGTGGGGTGTGTGGGGTGTGGGGTGGGGGATCATTTTGTGTAGAAGTAAGGTAGACAAAAATGCTGGAGAAACTCAGCGAGTGAGGCAGCATCTATGGAGCTATTCCTTCCTTAGGTCAGGCACGGAAATCACTCTCAAAACATGGGTGGGCCATAATTTCTTGGCTCATGCGCACACACGCGAGGCTTCGGCTGTGGGCCCTGTGGACGGTAACAGTGGGAGCTGACCTGATTGGTGACCGACTCTGAACTCAAGCAACAGCAGCTTTGTCCGCCCTGAATCACGAGGCTTCAATCGACCCGTTTGTTGGGGCTTTAACATCGGGAGCCTCGATTGCCTCGACGTAGCAATTTGACCACGGGGCGGTGGAAGATCCTGCGGTCAGCCGCGCCTGGCCGGGCGATGAAAGGCCCCGCGAACGGGCCGATTCAAGCTCCGCTCTATGATCTTTGCTCCACGGACGTCTCCCTCCTCCAATGATTGCGCTGAATCATCATGCCCCCCCCCCACCCCACTGCTTGCTGACCGACGTCTCTCTCGTCCAATCGGCGCTCTCGATCATCAATCCCACCCCCACTGTCTCGCGGAAAGCGGAGATTTTTCATAGATTTCTTTTACCGAGTTTTAAAATACGCTTTACAAAACATGGCGGGGGGGGGGGGAGTGTGGGGAATCGTCCCCCACCTCTCAAAACACGGGGGGAACGTGCCCCCCCTGTCCCCCTCTGGGGGTCCTGCCCCTGCCATAGGTGCTGCCTCACCCGCTGAGTTTCTCCAGCATTTTAGTCTACCTTCGATTTTCCAGCATCTGCAGTTCCTTCTTAAACACTTTGTGTAGAAGTGAGATCAGCCATCATTCAATGTCCTTTGTTTATGCAATATGCCAGTGACCGTAAGGGGCGGCACTGTGGTGCAGCGGTAGAGTTGCTGCCTCACGGCGTCAGAGACCCGGGTTCGATCCTGACCACGGGTGCTGTCTGTACGGAGTTTGTACGTTCTCCCCGTGACCTGCGTAGGTTTTCTCCGGGATCTTCGGTTTCCTCCCACAGATTTGAAGGTTAATTGGCTTGGTATAAATATAAACAAAAATGTTACTAGTGTGTGTAGGATAGCGTTAATGTGCGGGATTAATAGTTTAGTTTATAGATATATATTTTTTAAATCTATAAACTAAACTAAATTAAACGAGACAAACACTTTAGTAAGCATTTATAAATCAGCCTTAATTGTATTGCAGAGTTTTTGCTTGGCTGTTGGATAGCGGGAGCTGTCAGTGAGCAGTCACATAGTTGGGTCCATCTCAGCAAAGACAGCAGATTTACTTCCCTGAAGGGCATGACTGAACTGCGGCGTTTTACAACCATGTGGCCAGCCGTCGCAATGCTGACACCAGCTTTTCTCTTCATGGACGATCGGTCGTGCACACACAAAACCATCTGAATGCAAACGCTTCTCTGACACTGTGTCGTGGGAAGGAACTGCAGATGCCGGTTTGAACCCGTGAGAGACACAAAATGCTGGAGTAACTCCTCAGCGGGACGGGCAGCATCTCTGGAGAGAAGGAATGGGTGACCTTTCGGGTCGAGACCCTTCTTCAGACATCTCTGGTACTGCCTTTCCCACAGAGACCCTTAAACCCCTGTCCCACGGTACGAGTTCATTCCAAGAGCCCTTGGAATGAACTCGTACCGTGAGACAGAGCTACTACAGTGCCAGAGACCCAGGTTCAATCCTGAATACAGAGTTTGAATGTTCTCCCTGTGACCACTTTCGTTTTCTCTGGGTGCTCTGGTTTCCTCCCACACTTAATACAGATTTGTAGGTTAATTGATTAGTACAGGTACTAGATGTTATGGGGAGAAGGCAGGAAAATGGGGTTCAGAGGGAGAGACAGATCAGCCATGATTGAATGGCGGAGTAGACTTGATGGGCCGAATGGCCTAATTCTACTCCTATTCCTTATGAACTTAATTGGCTTGGTACAATTGTTAGTTGTCCTTAGTGTGTGTAGGATAGTGTTAGTGTGCAGGGAGTGCTGGTTGGTGAGGACTCTGTGGGCCGAAGGGCCTGTTTCCACACTGTATCACTCTCTGACTATCTGAGGAGATGCCATTGCAGTAGAATTTTACTTTCCTTAACCTTTTCTCTGTGGGTCATGCTTCAAGCTCTGCCGAGACCATGTCACATCAAACAGAGCAGACACTCTGACTCATACCCAATAGTACAGTGTTGTCAGTGTTGTCAAAATGAAAAAGGAAATATTCAGCGCATTAAAGGCAAATGGTGACATCCAGCTAAATAAATTGACTCATTTTTCAGTCACCCGTTCCTTCTCTCCAGAGATGCTGCCTGTCCCGCTGCGTTTCTCCAGCATTTTTTGTCTGCCTTCAATTTTTTTTCTCCTGGCTAACAAAGATCTATTCTACATTTTCACTGATTCGCATCTCTTTTGATGTCTCGTTTTCACACCTTACCCTCTCCCCGACTCTCAGCCTGAAGAAGGGTCTCGACCCGAAACGTCACCCGTTCCTCTCTCCAGAGATGCCGCCTGTCCCGCTGAGTCACTCCAGCATTTTGTGTCTATCTTCAATTTTTATTAGTTGAGTCCTCATCTTCACTGGCTGTTTAAGAACACTAGTCCTGGGTAATCATACTGATGTGCGCTGATATTCACTAGTGTCTTAATATCCCATCTTTGAAAATATATAATAATTAGATGTCGTCATCATCAGAGTAGGTGAACATGCCTCCGTACAAGATTTTGATTTGGTTCGATAGAGAAGGCAGACGGAAAGCTGTTCTCATAAACAGATGGTTCAAGGACTTTAGGACGCAGATTTAAATTTTAGGGCAAAAAGATGCAAACGTGTGCAGAGAATTGATTGTACTCGGAGAGTGGTTCTGATGTAATTTGTAGCCTTAGGGCATTAAAATACTCGCTGACCCTCACACTAACATTGAACATAGCTGGCAGGAGGTAGGGGCAAAGTTTAAAGGAGATGGGTGGAGCAAGCCTTTTACACAGAGGGTGATGGGTCCAGAACGGCACGGTGGCGCAGCGGTAGAGTTGCTGCCTCACAGCGCCAGAGACCCGGGTTTCGATCCTGACTAAGGATGCTGCCTGTACGGAGTTTGTACGTTCTCCCCGTGACCTGCGTGGGTTTTCTCTGGTTTCCTGACTAGTACGGGTGTCAGGGGTTATGGGGAGAAGGCAGGAGAATGGGGTTGAGAGGGAGAGATAGATCAGCCATGACTGAATGGCAGAGTAGACGTGATGCCCCCATAACTTATCAATTTACAAATTTATGGATATGCAAGGATTGGAGGGATTTGGATTATATTCAGGATGCCAAAGTTGATCTTGGCTTCATGTTCAGCACAGACTTTGTGGGCCGAACGGCCTGTTCCTGTGCTGCACTGTTCTATGTTTAGTTTAGTTTAGAGATACAACACGGAAACAGGCCCTTCGGCCCACCGAGTCCGCACCGACCAACGATCCCCGCACATTAACACTGCCCTACACACACACTCACTAGGAACAATTTACACATACACCAAGCTAAACCTGTACGTCTTTGAAGTGTGGGAGGAAACCGAAGATCTCGGAGAAAACCCACGCAGGTCACGGGGAGGACGTGCAAACTCCGTACGGACAGCACCCATTGTCAGGATTGAACCCGGGTCTCTGGCGCTGTGAGGCAGCAACTCTACCGCTGCGCCACCGTGCCGTTCTATGTTCTATGTTCTCTCCCCTCAGGTATACAAGTTGCCCTCTACCGACAAGTAAGCAGCACTCCCCAGGGGCTGGAAGAGTGCTGGCTAGGTGGTAAGCCTGTGCCTTTGGGGCTGATATGGGCTGTGCATGGAAGCGCTGGCTTTTCACTAATGCCTGCTGTTTCGGAGATGATGTAGCAATCCACAAGGGAGGCTGAGAACACTGAGTTTTAAATGGAGCTGTCAACTATCGTAATCTTTTTACAGCATTTTAAAACAGCTTTACGGAGACAGGTAAAAGCATCTTATAACCGCACACACTGAGGAGACGTTTCTTGGCCCAGTGCGTTGCGAATCTTTTTTAATTGTTTGCCCAGGTATCGGACATTCAACATTGAAGAGCAAGATTGATGGGTTTTTGGAAGCTGCAGAGGTGCAGTGTGGAAACAGGCCCTTCGGCCCACCGTGTCCGTGCCGACCAGCGCTCACCCGCACACTAACACTATCCTACACACACCCGGGACAATTTACACATACACCCAGCCAATTAACCTACAGACCTGCACGTCTTTGGAGTGTGGGAGGAAACCGAAGCTCTCGGAGAAAACCCACGCAGGTCACGGGGAGGACGTGCAAACTCCGTACAGACAGCACCCGTAGTCGGGATCGAACCCGGGTCGGTGGCGCTGTGAGGCAGCGACTCTACCGCTGCGCCACCGTGCCGCCCTTTAAGTCTTACCTGCCTGCACATGATCTATATCCCTCCATTCCCTGCGTATCCATTTACAAATTGGCTTGCAATATTAAAGCAGCAGGGAAGCAGACCCTTCGGCCCACAAAGTCTGTGCTGAACACGATGCCAAGCTGAACTAATCTCCTCTGCCTGTACATGAGCCTCCATTCCCCGCACTTCTGCTCGCTGCCTAGAACATCAGTCTGTTGCAAGCACGGAGGGACCTTCTTGCATTATCTGTTTTTATTGCAGTGAGTGATTGATCGTGGAAGAAAGGCACAAACTGCTGGAGTTACACGGCGACTCAGGCAGCATCTCTGGGGCAAGGGTGGGCGGCGCTGTGGCGCAGCGGTAGAGTCGCTGCCTTACAGCACTTGTGCCGCCGGAGACCCGGGTTCGATCCCGACTACGGGCGCTGTCGGTACGGAGGTTGTACGTTCTCCCCGTGACCTGCGTGGGTTTTCTCCGAGATCTTCGGTTTCCTCCCACGCTCCAAAGACGTACAGGTTTGTAGGTTAATCGGCTTGGTGTAAATGTAAATTGTCCCTAGTTTGTGTAGGATAGTGTTAGTGTGCGGGGATCGCAGGTCGGCGCGGACTCGGTGGGCCGAAGGGCCTGTTTCCTTGCTGTATCTCTAAACTAAACTACATGAAACTAAAAGGAATAGGTGACGTTTCGGGTCGAGCTGTGGGCCTTGACCTGAAACATCATCTATTCCTTTTCTCCAGGGTTGCTGCTGGCTTGCTGAGTTACTCCAGCACTTTGTGTCTGTCTTTGGTGTAAACCAGCATCTGCAGTTCCTTCCCACATCTCAGCGATCACGGCGTTGTCTCAACAAGGTAAGTAAAATGGTCCCTTCTGTTCCCTCACCTATTAAATCCCCTCACAATGCTCAATGCATTTCACACTGGGATTCACAGGATAGGGGCATCTCTTTAATTACATTCTGAGCAACACCCCTAGTAAGCTTTTACTGGGATAACTTATGTTATTGATTTAGCATGCAGGAATCAGTGACTCTAGATCTTGTAGTACCTGTAGGCTATCTCGAGAGAATAGTGAAGATCTGATTCTGTTTGCATGATGCAAATACAAAGTAGGCTCACAGTGAAAGGGGAAATATGTTATATCTCTTTCATTTAAAACCCATTGAATGCAGATTTACAACATTACATTATTTACTGATTGCTCAAGCGATGGTTTTAAAACAAGTCCTATTAAACCATTGGATATTTTGTCACTTTCAAAGTTTTTCACTGGCAAAGCAGCAGAATTAAATGGAAAATAAATGAATATAATTTCAGAGTTCAGTACAACAACATTTTATAGCAAGTCCCATTTAATTATTGCGGGCTAACCAATCAGCGGAAAGACAATACATGATTACAATCGATCCATTTACAGTGTATAGATGTAGTTTAGTTTAGAGATACAGCACTGATACAGGCCCTTCGGCCCACCGAGTCCGTGCCGACCAGTGATCCCCGTACATCAATACTATCCTGCACACACTAGGGACAATTTTTACAATTATACCGAAGCCAATTAACCTACAAACCTGTACACACTTGGAGTGTGGGAGGAAACCAGAGCACCCGGAGAAAACCCACGTAGGTCGGGTTAGAACGTACAAATTCCATACAGACAGCGCCCGTAGTCAGGATCGAACCCGGGTCTCTGTGGCTGCGAGGCGGCAACTCTACCGCTGCGCCACCGTGCTGCCCCAGGGTTATAAAGTCATAGAATCACGTAGCATAGGTCTCAACCTGAAACGTCACCCAATCCTTCTCTCAGACATGCTGCCTGTCCCACTGAGTTACGCCAGCTTTTTGTGTCTATCTTGGAGCCATTTACAGTGTACAGATACATGATAAGGGAATAACGTTTATGCACATTTAAGCCAGCAAAGTCCGATCAAAGATAGTCTGAGGCTCTCCAATGAGGTAGATAGTAGTTCAGGACTGCTTAGCTGTGGTAGGATGGTTCAGTTGCCTGATAACAGCTGGGGGGAAGAAACTGTCCCTGAATCTGGAGCTGTGCGTTTTCACACTTCTGTACCTTTTGCCCGATGGGAGAGGAGGGAAGAGGGAGTGGCCAGCAAAGACCCTACAGCGAGCACGATAGTCCACTCGACGGAAATGACGTAGTGCGGTCATGGGCAGATTCATGGGTAATTTCCGCCCCCATTTCCGTAACCGGCTTCCGTCTCCGCACCAAAGATCCCGTAGCGGAGCAAAGATACTAGTGCAGAGACGGAAGCCGGTCACGGAAACATCCTCGTAAAAATCAAAGTTATTTGGTAAAAATCTTCTCCTCATTTTCAGAATTATAATTTATTAATACAAACTGTTCCCCCGCAAAGTTGATTACACTGCGAGTCGGGTCGGGTCGGGTCGGGTCGGGTCGGGTCGGGTTACTGAAATGGATGAAAAAAAGGCCCACGTTCCGCTCCGTTGCGTACTACACGTCAGCCCATTGCATTTAGCAGGAGTGGTCTATCTTGCTCCACTACAGGATCTTTGGTGGCCAGGGTGAGACTGGTCCTTGATGATGCTGCTGGCCTTGCCGAGGCAGCGTGAGGTGTAGATGGAGTCGATGGAAGGGAGGTTGGTTTGTGCGATGGTCTGGGCTGCGTCCCCAATTCTCTGCAATTCCTTGCGGTCTAGGATGGAGCTGTCCCCAAACCGTGATGTGATGTGTCCCGATAAAATACTTAATTTTACTTCGGAGTCACGTGAGTGACTATGTGAAGATCCCGTCCAGCACGCATGCGCGACATTAGCGTTCATGCAGTGCACCCGCGACGAACGGGAGTTCAAGGCGCTCCCGCTACAAATTGAAAAGTCGGGCCGACAGGTAAGTTTTACCGTGGCCGTGTGTCTTTTCTCTGTGGTGCTTGTGTTCCAGGAAGAATGAGCAAGACCAGAGGAAAGAAGTCTGCAGCTCGCCCCCGTTCGTCTTCCGTTGAGAAATGCTCTTTGGAGGGGGGGCAAGAGGCGGCGGGTATAACTACCGAGCCGAGCCCAGCACCGCTAGTGCTGCCTGAGCAGCGGGCTGGAGGTACCTGCAGCCAGAACCGGGCGGTAGTGTCCGACGATTCGGATGAAGATGCCTCACCGCTCGAGAGCGACACAGGCAGCCGCCTAAGCCGCATGGAACAGCTTATGGAGCAATTGCTCCAGCGAGATCTGCTGAGAGAGCAGCAGCAGCCTCGCCAAGGGAGCTCAGGCACTCCCGCAGTGCCTTTTACGGCACTGGCCATTGCTTCACCTTCTTTTGAAGGCAGCATTGGCGACCAGGTCTGGGCTGGTCAAGAAGAGGGGTCGCTGGCTGAAGATGTCCGGAGTACGCAGGGTGTACAGGAACAGGAAGAGCTGCTGGGTGTGGTCAACCGCTACGTGGCCAATCCACAAGCGGGTCGGCCATTAGAGCCGAAACTTGCAGCCAGCATTAACCACCTGTCCTCAAAACCCCTACAAGAACAGGTGGTCAATGAGGCTCTTGAACTATATACAGCCCCAGTAAATTGTACATCTTTGAATGTACCTGCTGTCAATAGCCAAATTTGTGGACATTTGGGGCAGAACATCAGAAACCTGGAGTTGAAGCTCCAGAAGATCCTTAAACTCCTGACTGCAGGAATAACATCTTATGCTCGGTCCATTGATGGTGCGGACATCTCCACAAATCAGCAAGACACATTAGCTCTGCTGTGCACCACTCAATATGAAATAAACAATTTACGAAAGGAGATTATCAAGCCTGCCCTCAACCCTAAATTTGCGGGACTTTGCAAAACACCGGGTTCAGAACCTCCTATTCTGCTCTTTGGGAAAGACCTTCCAAAAAAGGTGAAAGACCTAGAGGAAGAATCCAAGACCTTTGGTCTCGTGAGGGCAGGTTTAGGACCGAGCAGACCTAACAAACCCAGGCGGCAGTACCCCATGGCGTCCACCAGTCGTCGACCACACTATGGGACTGGTGAAAGCTCGGGGTCCGCAACCATTCCCCGTAAGCCTTTTTTAGGCCAGGGCCCAGAGCGGACCCCATGGAAAATGCGCCACCCCCAACAACATCAACATCAACCCTCTACAGGCCAGCAGACGCCTCATCGCCCGGCGAAGAGGCAGAAGAAGCACCAATAACCATGGAGGTAGGTGGGTCTGGTTCCTCTCAGCATATGAGCAGTAGGGGCTCTATACTAACAGGGGGGAGATTGCACTTGTTTTTGGATGCATGGGAATCCATCACTAGTGACAAGTATATACTCAGCAAAATTTATCTGGATGAAACAGCTATGGCAATTTAAAGCCTTACCAAATGGGCTAACCTCTGCTCCAAGGCTGTTCACTAAAATCTTAAAACCTGCCTTGGCATTATTGAGGAAACAAAAGCATATAGTCATGGCATATTTGGACGACATTTTAATAGTAGGAAAAACCTTGGAGACAGCCATTCTGGCAGTAGCAGCCACCAAACGTTTGTTTGAAACTTTGGGGTTTGTCATACATCCAGATAAATCCAATTTTACACCGTCCACTGTCATGGACTATCTTGGATTTACGATTGATACTGTTCGCATGATTGTAACTCTGCCGAAGGGGAAAGCATCAGAATTGGCGCTATCATGCAACGAACTCATGAATAAACATCAGCCAACCATACGGGAGGTAGCTAGAGTTATTGGCAAAATGGTAGCAGCTTTTCCAGCTGTACAATTTGGGCCTTTGCACTATCAAAATTTGCAAAGAGCAAAAGTGCATGCACTAAAGCAAAACTCAGGTCACTTTGACCGAGCTATGAGTTTAACTGCTGAATCCATTCCAGAGTTACAATGGTGGGCAAGGAACGTAAGGCTCAGCTCCAGTCCCATAATAATCACCAACCCAGTATTAACCATTCAAACGGATGCCAGTGCTTTGGGCTGGGGAGCAACTAACATGCAATCCAGCACAGGGGGCAGATGGACTAAATTTGAATCATCTTGCCTACAGACACGGGGTATCAACTACTTAGAAATGTTGGGTGCGTTTTATGGGTTAAAAGCATATTCATCTAATACGCATCATGCACATGTCCGGTTGCAATTAGATAATACCACGGTGGTGGCTTATATCAACCACATGGGTGGTGTAAAGTCGATATCGTGTGACAATTTGGTCAACCTAATCTGGCAATGGTGTGTTAAAAGGCATATTTGGTTATCAGCAACTTACCTACCAGGTAAGCAAAATACAGTGGCAGACACCAGGTCACGCAGATTCAATGATAACATCGAATGGATGTTAAATCCCAAAGTATTTGCTGAAATTACTAAGCAATATGGCACACCAGATATCGATCTATTTGCATCCAGGCTGAATCACCAGGTACCAACGTATGTCGCTTGGGAACCAGACCCTGAGGCAGCAGCAGTTGATGCATTCTCGCTGCATTGGGGGAAAATGTTCTTTTATGCTTTCCCTCCCTTCTGCCTCATCAGTCAGGTATTACGCAAGATTCAATTGGATTCTGCTTCAGGAATCTTGATAATACCTGACTGGCCTACACAGCCATGGTTCCCAGTGGCTTTCGATATGGCTGTTGAAACACCGTTGGAATTCCCCAGCAGTCGACAGTTATTAATCCACCCAGTGTCAGGCATTAGTCACCCGTGCCATGACAGAGTCAATCTCCTGGCTTGCAGATTTTAAAAAAGACCTCTACTGGGCCTGGGACTGTCTGAGGACGCCATAAACATGATGACCGCATCCCACCGGGAGTCCACCAGGAGACAATACCTGACCAACATAAGAAAATGGGAACGGTATTGCTCCAAAACAGGAACTACCTACACGACAGCTACAGCCACCAGTGTTGTGGAGTTTCTGCTTGGATTACATCGGGAAGGACTCAGCTACAGCGCCATTAATACAGCCAGGAGTGCGTTGTCAGCTTATTTGGTTCCAGCAGCAGGACAACTGACTTTGGGGTCCCATCCACTAGTGGTCAAAATCATGAGGGGCATTTTTAACACCAATTCCCCTAGGCCTAGGTACACTCAGATCTGGGATGTCAGCATTGTACTGACGTACCTTAGGGGATGGCCACCACCCAGGTCACTCACGCTGGAACAACTTACACTGAAATCAGTCATGCTCATGGCACTAGTGTCAGCTCAAAGGGTACAGTCCCTCCACCTTCTGAGGCTGGACAGCATGACAGAGTCAATGGACTGTATCACATTTCACATTCAGGGGCTGGTCAAACAATCTAGACCAGGTACCACGCCTCCAGTAATGGAGTTTCGGGCATATTCACCTGACCCACGGTTGTGTGCCAAGACCCATCTCGCCAATTACATAGACACAACATATAACTTAAGAGGGAGAGAAAAAGCCTTATGGATAAGCCACAAGAAGCCTCATGGTCAGGTGATGAGCCAAACCATTTCAAGGTGGCTCAAGCAGGTGCTTAAGTCCGCGGGAGTCGATACTAATGTTTACAAATCTCATTCCACCAGGGCTGCATCTACGTCAGCGGCTAGGCGAATGGATGTGCCTATGGACCATATTCTGGCCAGAGCAGGATGGTCCTCGGAGAGAACTTTCCAAAGGTTTTATAATAAGCCGCTGGCGGAACCTGCTACATTTGCAGACAGAATTTTAGAGTCTGCAGATAATATTTAATTTAATCCCGGGGGAGCTCTCTGTTTTTTGTTGTTATTAATAAACCTTTTTTGTTCACAAACAGGTTATTGTTGATTGTATAACATGCTTCCTCCCTCTAAGGTCTTCAGGCAGTGAGTGAAGCATGAGCTGGTTCACGGTTCGGATTCACAGAGCTTTGAAGTCTTCACGTAGTCACTCACGTGACTCCGAAGTAAAATAGTAAGATTAAATGAGAACTTACCAGTTCGAAGTTTGATCTGTATTTTATGAGGAGTTACGATGATGGATTACGTGCCCTCCGCTCCCACCCTCTATTATACAGATCAACTGGTAATTAAGTTCTTATTTTTTCTTTACTATATTTATTTCAATTGTTGTGTTTTCTGTGAATCCACACCGCTGCTTTGAAGAAATGTCGCGCATGCGTGCTGGACGGGGTCTTCACGTAATCCCTCATCGTAACTCCTCATAAAATACAGATCAAACTTCGAACTGGTAAGTTCTCATTTAATCTTACTATTTTATTTGTAGACAAAGATGATAAACTGTGCTGACTTTTCAAAGGTAACGGCTTTGCTATTTAAGATGTCACGGAAGGAGCCAGCACCATGTTATGGTTTAAACTTCTACAGGTTTGCATTAATAATTGGAGGCAGGTTACTTTTATTCAGAAAATACAGATAATATTCATTATGTTAATAAAGGTAAATGTTCATGAAATTATGCAAATATGACCTAGTTTGTACAAGCAAATTAGGTTTAATTAGAAAATCATATTTTCGTTTCACTCAGGCCCTTCAACAAGGTTATATTTAGCTTCGCAATGGAGAGAGAAGATCTCTGAAGTACTACACGTTGATTTAACATAATTTTGAAATGCAAAGCAATTTCAATGAACAAATTTCCTCTTCCCACAAAGGTTTTGTTTCTGGAAGTGATATTTCAATGTAACATGTTCTGGATATTTTGAGGAAATATTTTAGTTTTGAAATCTTATCTTTGAGGCTCTCGTGCATGAATGTAAGCCTTGACGTTGTTCACAAGATCATGAATCCAGAAGAGAAAGGAGCAGATTCGGCTCATCAAGTCTACCCCGCCATTCGATCATGGCTGATCTATCTTTCCCACTCAGCCCCATTCTCCTACCTTCTCCCCATGACCCCATACACGAATCTAGCCTTGTGGACATAGTAGTGTACAGATTTATCCATGAATGTGTTCCAATGTGAAAGTCCTCACAAATGGTAGTTACACTGAAGATAGACACAAACAGCTGGAGTAATTCAGCGGGTCACGTGGTATCTCTGGAGGAAAGGAAAAGGTGATGTTGGGGTCGAGGTCCTCCATCAGACTGGCTCTGAAGCAGGTTCTCGACCCGAAATGTCATCTATTCCTTTTCTCCAGAGGTACTGCCTGACCTGCTGAGTTACTCCAGCTTTCAGCGTAAACCAGCATCTGCTGCTCCTTCTTACACAGTGCACCAAAGAAGCACAACTTTGCAATACTGCCCCAGAACCTGCATTATGCATTTCTACAGTGGCTTGCAAAAGTTTTCATACCCTTTGAACCTTTCCACATTTTGCGAAAGGTGGTTCTACAAAGTATTGACTCAGGGAGGCTGAATACTTTTGCACGCCACACTTTTCAGTTTTTTATTTGTAATAAAATTTGGAAACCATGTATCATTTTCCTTCCACTTCACAATTATGCACCACTTTGTGTTGGTCTATCACATGGTTGTAACATAACAAAATGTGGAAAAGTTCAAGGGGTATGAATACTTTTGCAAGCCACTCATTTTTTCAGGGACAGTTTCTTCCCAGCTACAATGGAAACTCCAAAATCCATTGTCATCTCCATTGTCCTCTATTGTATCCGTCGCTTTCATTCTTGGACTCATTGAATGACCACAGTTGCACAGGAACCGACCTCATTTCGCCGAACACCTCCGCTCGGTCCGCATTAACCGACCCGACCTCCCGGTGGCTCAGCACTTCAACTCCCCCTCCCATTCCGCATCCGACCTCTCGGTCCTGGGCCTCCTCCACGGCCAGAGTGAGCAACACCGCAAGTTGGAGGAACAGCACCTCATATTCCGCTTGGGGAGTCTGCATCGTCTGGGCTTGAACATTGAATTTTCTCAATTCTGTTAACCCTTGCTGTCTCCTCCCCTTCCCACCTCTCCCTCAGCCCTCGGGCCCTGGCATTCCCTCTCTCTCTATCTCTCTCCCCCACCCTAGTCGCACTAGCTTCTCATTTTCACACTACAAACAGCTTACAATGTCTTGTTCCCTTCATCATCGATACTTTTTTGCATATCTTTCATTCATTGTTCTTTATCTCTCCACATCACCGTCTATATCTCTCGTTTCCCTGATCCCTGACCAGTCTGAAGAAGGGTCTCGACCCGAAACGTCGCCAATCTCCTTCGCTCCTTAGATGCTGCTGCACCCGCTGAGTTTCTCCAGCCCTTTGTGCACCCTCCCTTCCATTGACTCCATCCACACCTCACGCTGCCTCGGCAAGGCCAGCAGCATCATCAAGGACCAGTCTCACCCCGGTCACTCCCTCTTCTCCTCTCTCCCATCGGGCAAAAGTTACAGAAGTGTGAAAATGCACACCTCCAGATTCAGAGTCAGTTTCTTCCCAGCTGTTATCAGGCAACTGAACCATCCTACCACAACCAGAGAGCAGTGCTGAACTACTATCTACCTTTCCCCTCAGACTATCTTTGATCGCACTAAACGTTATTCCTATATCATTTATTGTGGGCAGCATGGTGGCGCAGCGGTAGAGTTGCTGCCTTACAGTGCTTTCAGTGCCAGTGACCCAGGTTCAATGCTGACCATGGGTGCTGTCTGTACGGAGTTTGTACGTTCTCCCAGTGACCTATGTGGGTTTTCTCCGAGATCTTCAGTTTCCTCCCGCATTCCAAAGACGTACAGGTTTGTAGGTTAATTGGCTTGGTATAAATGTAAATGTTCCTGGTGTGTGTAGGATAGTGTTAGTGTGGGGAGATCACTGGTCAGCGCGGACCCGGTGGGGCCTGTTTCCGCGCGCCGTATCTCAAAACTAAACAAAACTAAATCTATACACTGTAAATGGATCGATTATAATCATGTATTGTCTTTCCGCTGACTGGATAGCACGCAACCAACAGATATTCACTGAACATCAGTACACGTGACAATAAACTAAACTGAAACTGAACTGAACATTGGATAGAGAATAGGAGGTTTTCCTTTTGATTACAATAGCTGTGAGGAACTTTGTAAATGAGACATCATTTTTAGATTTATTAACAAATTAACAAGTTAACTCCTTTTAAAAGGCATATTGGCAGGTTAACGGGTAGGACAGGTTTAGAGGGATATGGGACAAACGGGGGCCGGTGGGACTAGTATAAATGGGACATCTTGGGCAAGTTGGGCCGAAGGGCCTGTTTCCATGCTGTATAATAGACAATAGACAGTAGGTACAGGAGCAGGCCATCCGGCCCTTCGAGTACAACAGGTAGTGCAAAGAGAAACATGCCAGAGTGCAGAACATAGTGGCGTTACAGTGTTAGAGTTACAGAGAAAGTGCAGATAAAAAAAAGGCCAATGGCCGTAATGAGGTAGATTGGAAGATCGGGATGAAGTTTAGAGATACCGCCAACTGTGACTGTGACTCTAGGGCTCTATTTTAAATATTTTTGCATTAGAAAATGGATTGAACCCGGGTCTCTGTCGCTGTGAGGCAGCATCTCTAGCGCAGGGCCACCGTGCTGTCCTTGTACCCAATGCCTTTCATGTAGATAGGAAGGTGTTGGGACACACATCGTAGTTCAAATGCGCTAATTGGCTGCTTCAATCTTCTTTTTAACTTTTTTTAGAGAAGGGCGGTAACCTTATTGATGTGTGACATGACAAAATAACCAGTGATCACCCCTCCATGGATTGTCACCTTGTAGTGGTGGAGAAGCTTGTGTGGACCTGAGATCCTGAGAGCGATGCCGTCTGGAGCTTACGCCCCTGGTAGGGCCACCCATGGCGGTAAGGTCGAGGGGGAGGTCTCTGAGAAAGAGCAATCCAACCAAGACCTCAACGGTGGAACAGGCGGAGGACGATGGCTGACCTTAGTGGAGCGTCACAGCGGCTGGGAAGGCGGATGAAGGCTGCAGCAGAAAAGGGTCTCCGGTCGTCTTGGACTCCATGCCACTGGATCCTGACCCAGGTTTGTCAAGGACCGTGGGATGGCTGTCTGTGCACCAGTCTCCCCACGTTAAACAAAGTCACGCACGGGCGTCCTCCAACCCTGGAGACACCCATGGTCAGGTCAGCCACGACCGAAGGGGGCCAAAGATCCACCTATGGGGAAACACACAAGGTACAATGTGCAAAACGATACAGAGTGCTGGCATAACTCAGCAGGTCAGGCAGCATCTCTGGAGAACATGGATAGGTGATGTTTCACAGTGTGCTGGAGTAACTCAGCGGGTCAGGCAGCATCTCTGGAGAACATGGATAGTGATGTTTCACAGTGTGCTGGAGTAACTCAGCCGGTCAGTCAGCAACTCTGGAGAACTTGGATAGGTGACGTTTCGGGTCGAGACCCTTCTTCAGACTCAGAAACATAGAAACATAGAAAACAGGTGTAGGAATAGGCCATTCGGCCCTTCTAGCCAACACTGCCATTCAATATGATCATGGCTGATCATCCAAAATCAGTGCCCCGTTCCTGCTTTCTCCCCACATCCCTTGGTACCGTTAGCCCTAAGAGCTAAATCTAACTCTCTCTTGAATACATCATGCACTTTGTGGTTTGTCTATGGGCCAGCAAATAGCACAGAATACATGCGATGATCTGCAAAATTCATAAGGTCATCAGTGAGAGGTGCAGAATTAGGCCATTCAGCGCATGAAGTCTGCATCGCCATTCAATCATGGCTGATCTATCTTTCCCACTCAACCCCATTCTCCTGCCTTCTCCCCATAACCCCTGACACCCAATTCTGGGCAACTGGGTGGAAATTCATCTTTGCCACAAACTCTGAACCACCCATGCGCTGTATTTTGCTATCTGAAATTCTGTTCGGCTAACATCTATGGAATTAAATTCCAGCGGAGAAATTGGCCAGGCACTAGGATATCACTCGTAGAGTTTCAAAGACCGACTCAAAGCCTGCGTTAAATGAAAATAAGATTTTCTAATTAACCTACTTTCCATACAAACTAGGTCATATTTGTGTAATTTCCTGAGAATGTATCTCTATTAACATAATAAACATGGCCTTTGTTTTGCCTGCATGATATATTGGTTTGTTATCGTCACGTGTACCGAGATTTTGCATGCAATCCGATCAAATCATTCCACACGAGAATACAAGCAATACCCCACACATCTCCATCATGGACTGTTCACTCTGCTCCCCTCGGGCAAAAGATATCGTCGCATAAGGAGCAGAACGGCCAGGTGTTGCAACAGCTTCTTCCCCCGAGCCATCAGACTCTTGAATGCCATGTAATGGGCCGCCACCATTATCTATTTTATCTTTTTATCCATTAAATCTTTTTATCCATTTTATCCTTCTGTCATTTTTGTGTTGCACGGGGAGCCAGATGCAACAAAATTTCGTTTAGAATTGCATTTACTGATGTATTTCTGAATGACAATAATGTTTTGATTGAAGCTATACACTTGTGGGGGGTGGGATTCAAGCTCGCTCTCGTAATTTAGTCCGGATTAAAGGAGTTGCCAGACCACCAGTTGCCGGTGGGACTGTACATGGATAGGACAGGTTATGACCTAAATGCAGGCAGGTGGGACCAGTGTAGATGGGGCATGTTGGTCGGTGTGGGCAAGTTGGGCCGAAGGGCCTGTTTCCACTTAGTAGGACTCTATGACTCAAGGGGGAAAGGTCAGTGCTTGAAAGTGGACGCAGAGACCCTCCAAAAATTGAATGGACTTCAAATTTCTTGGCTGAATTTCTGCTGCTTATCTATCCCCAAGGAACAGCTGTAAGGTTTGGTGAGGCACCCAGACTGGCGGTAGCTCAAGCATGCAGAGCCAAACCGAGAAAAATAACATGAAACTCGTATAATTGTCACTTCGTATACTTGTGTCAGCTCCAGGCATCCTTTGAGTCTTGTACAAACAGGCGAACCAGCTGAACTGCAGATGTGATGAGAGTGGGTGATACAGAGGGAGCTGCAGTGAAACTGCTTGACCATTGCAGGTGTCAGGGGTTGTGGGGAGAAGGCCGGAGAATGGGGTGAGGAGGGGACGATAGATCCGCCGTGATTGAATGGCGGAGTAGACCTGATGGGCCGAATGGCTTAATTCTCCTCCTAAACTTGGACATGAGTTTACGATCATAAAACAGATGCGAAAGGGAAAACAAATGTGAACCTTCCCCAGCAGCTGGAGTTGTATCTAGACCAGTAGACAATAGACAATAGGTGCAGGAGTAGGCCATTCGGCCCTTCGAGCCAGCACCGCCAACTGTGACTCTGGGACTCTAGGGCTCTATTTTAAACATGGGGAGAAGGCAGGAACGGGGTACTGATTGTGGATGATCAGCCATGATCACATTGAATGGTGGTGCTGGCTCAAAAGACCGAATGAGCCTACTCCTGCACCTATTGTCTATTGTCTATTGTCTAAGGTGGAGATCCTTGATGAAAGAATGGGTCGACTGGGCTTGTGATTAAAAAATGGGTCGATTGAGCTTGTATTCACTGGTAGGGTAGGCCATTTAGGACTGAGATAAGGAAAAACGTTTTCACCAGAGAGTTGTGAATCTGTGGAATTCTCTGCCACAGAAGGCAGTGGAGGCCAATTCACTGGATGTTTTCCAGCAAGAGTTAGATTCAGTTCTTAGGGATAATGGAATTAAGGGATAGGGGAAAAAGCAGGAACGGGGGTACTGATTATGGATGATTAGCCATGATCATATTGAATGGCGGTGCTGGCTCGAAGGGCCGAATGGCCTACTCCTGCACCAATTTTCCACGTTTCTATGTCTATAATTAGTACGGGAGTCAGGGGTTATGGGGAGAAGGCAGGAGAATGGGAGGTGGAGATAGATCAGCCATGATTGAATGGTGGAGAACAATTGATGGGCCGAATGGCCTGATTTTTGCTCCTATCTCTTATGAACTTATGATTTTGACATGGTCTAGGGTGAGTGAGAGACCTGCAGACACGTGGTCAGTCAACAGAGGGATTTGTTTAGTTTGGGGGCGGGAAGTGCTGGCTGGCCTTTATTTGGTTGATTTGTGGATTAATTCCAGGATTCTGCACACAGCCGCCACACATTCAATGACAGCTATTTTCCTTTTTCCACTTCTGCAGGTTTTCAGCTCAGTAGGCAGCGCCTACATCGATCACACCCATCAGACATCAACAATTCTCCGAGCAAACAAAAGCGTGGTGAGGCTGTTCAGTGAAATGTTCATTCAGTCAGAAGGGCAGAATCTGTCTCACACACCAAGGACATTAGCTTTTGGCAGCAAATTGAGGAGTTTGCGATCAGCCTTTGTTGTTTTCAACTTACTTTCAAATTTATCTCCCCTCATCGCTGCCTTATGGCTCTTACCGCATCCGACCAATGACCAGAGACCTGTGATAGACACCAAAGACCCTACAGCGAGCACGATAGTCCACTCGATGAAACAGACGTAGTACGGTCATGGGCAGATTCGTGGGTAATTTCCGGCCCCATTTCCGTAACCGGCTTCCGTCTCCGCCCCAAAGGTCCCGTAGCGGAGCACGGATACTGGTGCCAAAACGGAAACATCCTCGTAAAAATAAAAGTTATTTGGTAAAAATCTTCTCCTCATTTTCAGAATTATAATTTATTAACACAAACTGTTCCCCCGCAACGTTGATTACACTGCGAGTCGGGTCGGGTCGGGTCGGGTCGGGTCGGGTCGGGTTACTGAAATGGATGAAAAAATGGCCCACATTCCGCTCCGTTGCGTACTACACGTCAGCCCATTGCATTTAGCAGGAGTGGTCTATCTTGCTCCGCTGTAGGATCTTTGATAGACACCAAGTGCTGGAGTAACTCAGCAGGACAGGCAGCATCTCTGGAGTGAAGGAATGGGTGACGTTGCGGGTCAAGACTGAAAAAGGTCTCGTCCCGAAACGTCACGCATTCCTTCTCTCCAGAGATGCTGGCTGTCCCACTGAGTTACTCCAGCACTTTGTGTCTATCTTCGGTTTAAACCAGCATCTGCAGTTCCTTCTTACCGTTATCCTCCATAAGCTCGGGCACTGTCTGATTCATCTCTAGCTCATTGAGTTTCACTTTAGTTTGTCGTGTGCCTTTGGTCATATGTTCTCTGCGAGCATTGGCAGAGACGGATTAAATGTTTGGATTGCAGTTAACAAATTGTGTTTCTGTGCTGTTTAGAGGAGAAATGCAGCAATTGCTCAGTCCACTTTATTTACGAGTCTGCACGGAATTAATGATTGGAGACCTACAAGAAAAACACACCGAAAAGTGTTCGATCTGCAGATAAAGTCTGGGCTGGATTTTACAACACTCCCCCTGTGCCAAAAGTGACCAAATGTAGATCAGTTGCTGATACATATCTCGTGTGTTTAGATAGACACAAAATGCTGGAGTAACTCAGCGGGTGAGGCAGCATCTCTGGAGAGAATGAATGGACGACGTTTCGGGTCGAGACCCTTCTTCAGACTGATGTGAGGGGAGGTGGCGGGACAAGGATAGAATGTAGGCGGAGACAGTAAGACTAGTGGGAAAACTGGGAAGGGGGAGGGGATGGAGAGGGAAAGCAAGGGCTATCTGAAGTTAGAGAAGTCAATGTTCATACCGCAAACTACCCAAGCAAAATATGAAGTGCTGTTCCTCCAATTTGCGCTGGGCCTCACTCTGACAATGGAGGAGGCCCTGGACAGAAAGGTCAGATTGGGAATGGGAGGGGGAGTTGCAATGCTGGGCCACCGGGAGATCAGGTTGGTTAATGCGGACTGAGCGGAGGTGTTCAGCTAAACGATCGCCGAGCCTGCGCTTAGTCTCGCCGATGTAGAGAGGTTGACACCTGGAACAGCGGATGCAGTAGATGAGGTTGGAGGAGGTGCAAGTGACTCCCCCTCTCATGTGTTGAGTTTAGTTTAACACAATATCTTCACGCAAAGGGTGGCGGGCGTGTGGAACAAGCTGCCGGAGGAGGCATTTGAGGCAGGTACTATCGCAATGTTTAAGAAACATTTAGACAGGTATCTGCATAGGGAAGGTTTAGAGGGATATGGGCCAAATGCAGGCAGGTGAGACTAGTGTAGATGGGACATGTTGGTCGATGTGTTTCCACATTGTAAGACTCTATAAATGTATGACTCCATGACAATTCCCATAAATGCAGTCTAACCAAAGTCCAGCAAAGCTGCAACATGACATTTGGATTAGTTTAGAGATACAGCGTGGAAACAGACCCTTTGTTCCACTGAGTCCACACCAACCAATGATCACCCCGCACGCTCGTTATATATTATCCCACTTTTGTATCCTACAAACTAGGGGCGATTTACAGAAGCCAAATAACCTATAAACCTGCACGTCTCTGAGATGTGGGAGGAAACTGGAGCACCCGGTGAAAACTCACACATGCAAATTACATAGAGATGGCAGCAGAGGTCAGGATTGAACCTGGGTCTCTGGGGCTTCAAGCGAGTCATAGATTGATATAGCGTGGAAACAGGCCCTTTGTCCCAACTTGTCCACACCGGACAACATGTCCCAGATACATTAGTCCCACCTGCCTGCGTTTGGCCACAAACTCTTTGAATCACTTCGCTCTGGAAGGCGACTCCGGACTGGCAAAGCCGCCACAGCCAGACATAAAAACAGCTTTATTCCCCGAGCAGTAGCTCTATTCAATAACCAAAAGTCTGCAGCCTCCTTTTGCTCTGGTATTTTATTTCATTCACATGTTTTATTCTTAATGTTTTAATGTTTTACGTTTTATTCATAATGGTGTGTTGTTACTTGCGAGCAGAGCACCAAGGCAAATTCCTTGTATGTGAACATACTTGGCCAATAAACTTATTCATTTATTCATCGCTCCAAACCAGTCCTATCCATGTACCTGTGTCCGCTGGTCCTCGATTCGCCTACTCTGGGCATGAGACTCTGTGCATCTACCTGATCTATCCGTCTCATGTAATGCAGCAACGTCTGCCACTGAGTCACTGTGCCTAACCCTCCTATATCAGCAGCAGCCAACAGCCCACAGCCCACAATCTGTAGCCTCCCTTTGATCTGGCATTTTGTTGGTTCACATGCTTGATCAATGGTGTTTTATCATTAATGTTTTATTATTAATAATGTTTAGTGTTTTCCAAGTCATTGGTGGCTCAGGACCGCTCTCTAGTTGTTGAAAGGATGGTTCCGCTGCCTGATAACACCTGCTACCACTGTAAAATACTCTGATATCTCATATTTTGTTATATGGGGTCTGAGTTTTAATAATAGTTACTGACTAGCAAATGATTTGCCCCCCAATGGTATATGTGGCTTGGAATGTTTAAGAAAGAACTGCAAGGGCCAGGAAGCGAGCGGGCAAGATAATCTCTGACCCCTCTCACCCTGGCCACAAACTCTTTGAATCACTTCCCTCTGGAAGGCGACTCCGGACTGTCAAAGCTGCCACAGCCAGACATAAAAACAGTTTTTATCCACAAGTAGTTGCTCTACTCAACAGCCAAAAATCTGTAGCCTCCCTTTGATCTGGTATTTTGTTGGTTCACATGCTTGATCAATGGTGTTTTATCATTAATGTTTTATTATTATTAATGTTTAGTGTTTTCTGAGTCATTCGTAACTGTCACTGTTTGTCATGTTGTTACTTGTGGGCGGAGCACCAAGGCAAATTCCTTGTATGTGAATACTCGGCCAATAAACTTACTTACTTACTTACTTCGGGTGGATGGTGTTGTATTGTACTTCACAGATAACGTTTGTCTCTGAGTTATACCATCGCCGTCCATTCCCGGAAGGGTTAACTCTCCAGGGTCTCGTCGTCAGGAATCCATTTGTCTATTTCTGGTCAGTTCTCAAATCTAATAATCGCCAAGCAGTTCTGTCTGGATGCCAAAGCTGATTTAGAACTAGGTCTGTCAGTAATGAGATTATTACAATAAAATCGGAATAAATGTTTGAGAGATGAATGAGCCAGGATTAAAGTGATTACTGGCGATCACCAAGGAGAATTGCATTGTAGTTTCATTATTGAGATCAACGTATAGAGGTAAAGGACAGGGCTAACGGCGTTTTTAAGTATGGTTATTTTCAGGGGGAAATTTAGAGGAAGAGTCTAGGGCCCGAGGGCACAGCCTCAGAATAAAAGGACATACCTTTAAAAAGGAGATGAGGAGGAATTTCTTTAGCCAGAGGGTGGTGAATCTGTTTGAAATTCATTGCCACAGACGGCCAAGTGGAGGCTGAATTGTTCTTGATTTGTACGGGTCTCAAAGGTAACGGGGAGAAGGCAGGTGAACGGGGTTGAGAGGGAAGGTTTCCGGTGACAATCAGTGGGAGCCATCACTTGTCGCAGTAGATGACGGTGGTGGCAGAATTAGCTCAGGATACGTCCAGTTTCCAGCCCCGCGACGTGGACGCTTCTGCTATGTGGCCTTATTCAGCTTCTATCGCTGTCACAGAGTGACACAGAGTGGCAACAGGCCCTTCAGCCCACACCGCCCAACATGTCCCAGCTACACTAGTCCCACCCGCTGGCATTTGCCCATAACCCTCCAAACCTGTCCTATCCATGTACCCGTCTAACTGTTTCTTAAATGTTGGGATAATCCCAGCCTCAACTACCTCCTCTGGCAGCTCGTTCTATACACCCACCGCCCTTTGCGTGAAAATTATACCCCTCAGATTCCGATTAAATCTTTTCCCCTTCACCTTAAACCTGTGTCCTCTGGTCCTCGATTCCCCTACTCTGGGCAAGAGAATAGAATGCTCAGGCTTGGAGTAAAATTCCAGATGATTCCACCATCTGATACAGTTACACAGGTAGCAAAAGAGACAAAGAAATGTTTGTAACCTCTGTGGCAGAATGGGTTGTTGCCAGCGAGTGTAAATAGCAAAGACCAGATAGATGCCTGCAGCCAGCCAGAACACCAGTGAAAGGAGCAGTGAGCTCTCCGACTTAATAAATGATGTGTTATTGAAGGAATAATGCTTCTCGCAGCGATGTTCCTATTGAATTTAAATGATTTATATTGTCAGAGTTGTAAATTACTGAAAGCATCTATTTACCACATTTCCGAATCTTCCCAGAGTTCCCCGTTTACCTGGAATCTTTTTAACATCAGTGACTATGGCAGTGATGGAATTAAATCACATAACATAGAATCTTGTTCAATATATAATCAAAATGAATCAATATCATCTTAACCCAGAGAGCAGTGCTGAACTACAATCTACCTCATCGATATCTTTAATCGGACTTTATTGGACTTTATCTTGCACTAAACCTCATCGATATCTTTAATCGGACTTTATTGGACTTTATCTTGCACTAAACGTCATTCCCCTATCATGTATCTGTACACCGTGGATGGCCCGATTGTAATCAAATTGTGGACAAAAATGCTGGAGAAACTCCGCGGGTGAGGCAGCATCTATGGAGCGAAGGAAATAGGCAATGTTTCGGGTCGAGACCCTTCTTCAGACTGACCAGACTAACCGTATGTTGTCTTGCCGCTGACTGGTTAGCACGCAACAAAAGCTTTTCACTGTACCTCGGTACACGTGACAATAAACTAAACTCAACTATGAATGGGCTGACTTTTTATGCATTGGTCCCTCTTCTGCACATATCTTCTCAATGAGCAATGCTTTGCTTTAGTCTAGTTTGAGTTTGGTTTATTGTCGCGTGAAGCGAGGTACAGTGAAAAGCTTTTGTTGCGTGCTAACCAGTCAGCGGGAAGACAAGACATGGTTACGATCGAACCGTGCACAGCACACAGATAATCTGGTGGAGTAGAGGTTTGAAAGAGTGGAGCGATTGTAATTAATGGTTGCAGATCGATGGTAGACAAAGGTGCTGGAGAAACTCAGCGGCAGCAGCAGCATCTATGGAGCGAAGGAAATAGGCAACGTTTCGGGCCGAAACCCTTCTTCAGATTCCTTCAAAGTAGGCATACCTTGAGGAGATTTCGCAGTGGAGTAGACAAAGTGTTTAAGAAGGAACTGCAGATGCTGGAAAATCGAAGGTAGACAAAAGTGCTGGAGAAACTCAGCGGGTGCAGCAGCATCTATGGGGCGAAGGAGATGGAGCAAAGGTTGCAGATCTATTTCAGATCCACCGGCTTACAGAGAGGCGCCAGGCGTGGGTGCGAAATGGATAAAGGGAATAACGTCTAGTGCACGATAAAGTCCAGTAAAGTCCGATTAAAGATTTTCCGAGGGTCTCCAGTGAGGTAGATAATAGCTCAGGACCGCTCCCTAGTTGGTGATAGGATGGTTCAGTTGCCGATAACAGATATTCAGATGGCTCTGAATCTGGAGGTGTGCGTTTTCACACTTGTGTACCTCTTGCCTGATGGGAGAGGGGAGAAGAGGGAGTGACCGGGGTGAGACCGGTCCTTGATTATGCTGCTGGTCTTGCCGAGGCAGCGTGAAGCGTTGAAGTAGTCCATGGAAGGGAGGTTGGTTTGTGCGATGGTCTCTCTGCAATTTCCTGTGCTAGACTGATGCATGACTTATGTTCTATGTGCAGCAACGGGAAGAACATGGATCACGTGCAGGCAGAGGGGAATAGCTTAACTTGGCATCATTTCTGGCACAGGCCTTGTGGGCCGAAGGGCCTGTTACTGTGCTGTACTATGATCCATATTTGGTTTGGCCCATGAAACAAATATGTTCACTTGGCATCAGACGTAAGGCTGCAGAACCCAACACAGGCATTCAGGAGAAAGGGGAAGTACATTCATCTTTCGGCATTCTAAGACCCAAGAGGGGGGACCCCATTGAAACGTACCGAATAGTGAACGGCCCGGATAGAGCGGATGTGGAGAGGATGTTTCCACTAGTGGGAGAGTCTAGGACCAGAGGTTGCAGCCTCAGAATAAAAGGACGTACCTTTAGACAGGAGATGAGGAGGAGGTGAATCTGTGGAACTCATTGCCACAGACGGCTGTGGAGGCCAAGTCAATGGATATTTGTAAGGCGGAGATTGACAAATTCTTGATTAGTACGGGTGTCAGGGGTTATGGGGAGAAGGCAGGAGAATGGGGTTGAGAGGGAAAGATAGATCAGCCAGGATTGAATGGGGGAGTAGCCTTGATGGGCCGAATGGCCTAAATCTGCTCCTATGACCAATAAATTTAGAATTTGCAGCAGCGTTTAATTTACTTTAGCTTAGGTTAGAGATTCAGCGTCGAAACACCGGTTCGATGGTCCAAATGTCCTAATTTTACTCCAATGGCTTATGAACATATGATATTTACGACATTCGCAAAAAGAGACATGCTTTTAAGACCCGAAATGTCACCTATTCCTTCGCTCCATAGATGCTGCCTCACCCGCTGAGTTTCTCCAGCATGTTTGTCTACCTTTGCTTTTAAATGGACAGGTTTTATTTTAAAGAGGACGCGAGTGACAATTTTTTCCCGACGTGTGTCTGTGATTTTATCAGGTGAAACTTGGACATTGAACCAAACATGCCAGGGTTTGATTAACCATCAGGTCTCGGCACGAGGACATACGAGCCTTTGTTCTACAATCAGCTGAATCAAAGATCTGCTCTGGTCTTACGCAAGATGCCATTAATCAGCCGTGAACGTTTTAACACACACCATCAGTAGGTTAATTGGAAAACTGTTATATCCTTGCCTTGCAGATTGTAAAACACTTTATATTTTGCTAGATGCTGCAAATGCAGCAATGATCTCTGCTGTAATTCTCCCGCACATTAACATGAAAAATAGAGATCTTTTGCAAATTTGCATAATTATATTAATGGGGGTCTTACAAAGGCTGCATCTCAAATTAAGAGTTGCCGCATAGCCGGCAATGTCAGCTCCCTCGTAAAGGGCAGCGCGCACACAAAACATGGTGATGTAAGCAATAATATCAATATGATATTAGGCGGGGCACAGTGGCTTGGCAGTAGGGTTGCTGCCTCGCAGCGCCGGAGACCCGGGTTCAATCCCGACTACGGGTGATGTCTGTAGGGGGTTTGTACCTTCTCCCCGTGACAGCGTGGGTTTTCTCCGGGTGCTCTGGTTTCCACTCACACTACAAAAACGTACAGGTATGTAGGTTAATTGGCTTGGCATAATTGTAAATTGTATAATTGTTGGTGTGCGGGGATCGCCGGTCAGCGTGGACTCGGTGGGCCGAAGGGCTTGTTTCCGTGCTGTATCAAGTGATTATTTTCCTTTTTTTAGTTTGATGGGCAATTGACAATAGACAATAGGTGCAGGAGTAGGCCATTCGGCCCTTCGATCCAGCACCGCCATTCACTGTGATCATGGCTGATCATCCTCAATCAGTAACCCGTTCCTGCCTTCTCCCCATATCCCTTGACTCCACTATCTTTATGTGCTCTATCTAACTCTCTCTTAAAAGTATCCAGAGAATTGGCCTCCACTGCCTTTTGAGGCAGAGAATTCCACAGACTCACCACTCTCTGTGAGAAAAAGTGTTTCCTCGACTCCGTTCTAAATGGCTTACCCCTTATTCTTAAACTGTGGCCCCTACAATATATTAGCAGCAGATAACTGAGGGGTAAACACTATTATAAGTAACAGAAAGAAGCTCAATGTATAAAAACCAAAAAATACCTCCACATACCATATCCTTATTACGGGCGGCACGGTGGCGCAGCGGTAGAGTTGCTGCCTCACAGCGCCAGAGACCCGGGTTCGATCCTGACTATGGGAGATGTCTGTATGGAGTTTATACGTTCTCCCCGTGACCTGCGTGGGTTTTCTGCGGGTGCTCCGGTTTCCTCCCACACTCCCAAGACGTGCGGGTTTGCAGGTTAATTGGCTTTGGTAAAATTTGTAAATCATCCCAAGTGTGTGTAGGATAGTGTTAGCGCGCGGGTATCGCTGGTCAGCGAAGACTCGGTGGGCCAAAGGGCCTGTATCCGCTCTGTATCCATAAACTCTAAACAATACCTCTCTTTGTTCCCTACACCTTAATAAAAAATATTACAATCTCTGATTTAAAAAATAACAATTGACTTGGCAACAATTTCAAATTTCAATCAAAAAATATCACGTCTGTAAAGCCTGGTTGTAATTTCTGGACGCTGTTTCCAATCTGAATATTCCCCCAGCAGAGGAAATAGTTTCGCTCCTTCCAACCTAGGTGGAACTAAATATTTCATATATTAACATTTACAGGTTAATGTTTATTCATATTTAGAACATGAAACCATCGAGTAGGATTTACATTTAGAGGGCTTTTGTTTTGTATGACTGTAAGGGAAAAATAATTTAGTTGTGTCTTCATTGAAGACATTGACAATAAATTAAAGCAAATCAAATCAAAGAGTTGCAACTGCACAGTAATTGTTTATCTGGGCTGATGCACAACTGTTCCCACTTGGTAGTTTTCTTTCAATAGATGCGGGCAAAGGAAAATTCAGCCTAGGTGTCAAATTATTTTTGGCTCGCCTCGTGTGTGCCTGGTGTCTCTTCAACTTCTCTGTGGAAAATAGAAGCAAATTGCTGAACATCTGTAGATCATTTGGCATTTGCCTTGAAACGGTTACTTATAGGTTTCCATCGGTTGAATCACTGCATATTGGCATCAAACCTTCATGAGTTCATAAGTGATAGGAGCAGAATTTGTGGCCGTTCGGCCCATCAAGTCTACTCCGCCATTCAATTGTGGCTGATCTATCTCTCCCTCCTAACCCCATTCTCCTGCCTTTGCCCCATAACTGCCTGACACCCGTACTCATCAGGAATCTTATCAATCTCCACCTTGAAAATATCCATGAGAACACTTGCCCAGAAATACTCATCTGTTGTGTGCTCATCTGGAGGTGAATTGATAATTTCTCTTGAAATTTGGCCCATGGTATCAACTGAAATTGATCAATAGTCCTTACCTCACCGGATTTATTTTAGTTTCGTTTAGGGATACAGCGCGGAAAAAGGCCCACTGAGTCCGGGCCGATCAGCGATCCCCGCGCACTAACACTATCCTACTCCCACTGGGTCCGGGCCGATCAGCGATCCCCGCGCACTAACACTATCCTACTCCCACTGAGTCCGGGCCGATCAGCGAACCCCGCGCACTAACACTATCCTACTCCCACTAGGGACAATTTTTTTACAATTTTTACCAAGCCAATTAACCTAACCACTTCCCTCTGGAAGGCGACTCCGGACTGTCAAAGCTGCCACAGCCAGACATAGAAACAGTTTTTATCCACGAGTTGTTGCTCCACTCAACAGCCAAAAATCTGTAGCCTCCCTTTGATCTGGTATTTTGTTGGTTCACATGCTTGATCAATGGTGTTTTATCATTAATGTTTTATTATTATTAATGTTCAGTGTTTTCTGAGTCATTCGTAACTGTCACTGTATGTCATGTTGTTACTTGTGGGCGGAGCACCAAGGCAAATTCCTTGTATGTGAGTACTTGGCCAATAAACTTACTTACTACAAACCTGCACGTCTTTGGAGTGTGGGAGGAAACCGAAGATCTCGGAGAAAACCCACGCAGGTGACGGGGAGAACGTACAAACTCCGTACAGGCAGCACCCATAGTCAGGATCGAACCCGGGTCTCTGGCGCTGTGAGGCAGCAACTCTACCGCTGAGCCCCATGGCTGATTCAACATCCTCGCAGGGTCCTGCAGATGGATCTGTAAAGCACCATGTGCGTGTGTGAGCAGCAGTGTAAAAATGATTGCCATCACTGTTATAGATGTAACTGAGAGGCTGTTGCTAATCCTTAAGTTGCCAACTCATTTAGACAACAATACCACTTTCTAGCGAGTGATTGCTCAGCCAATCAGGCTTACCGTTTAGGCCCAGGAAACAGTAAGTCAATAAATAGAATTTACTGCCGTCAATACCCAGGAATACGCAACAAATTATCCAGCATATTTTTTGTCACCCCGTGCAGTTTCCCTGCTGCCTCAAATACAAATCAAGGCTTTCCAAATATCAGCTTCAGCTTTTTTAATGCATTGGCTCCGACCATCAGCCCCGAAGGCAAAAAATAATGATTTTTCTCTCGCTGACAAGTGAAGGGGAATAAATAAACCAAACTTCACCTGGTGTCGTCTAATGGTGGGTGTGGACAAGCGGAATAGACAATAGACAATAGACAATAGGCGCAGGAGTAGGCCATTCGGCCCTTCGAGCCAGCGCCACCCATGTGCTGTACCTATCCAGGCTTTAGAGATACAGCGCGGAAACAGGCCCTTCGGCCCACCGAGTCCACGCCGACCAGCGATCACACCATACATCAGCACTATCCGACACACACTAGGGGACAATTTACTATTTGTTCAAAAAGGAACTGCAGATGCTGGTAAATCGAGGGTAGACAAAATTGCTGGAGGAACTCAGCGGGTGCGGCAGCATCTATGGAGCGAAGGAAATAGGCAACGTTTCGGGCTGAAACCCTTCAGGAATGAAATAGGTAACGTTTCGGGCCGAAACCCTTCAGGGTTTCGTCCCGAAACGTTGCCTATTTCCTTCGCTCATAGATGCTGCTGCACCTGCTGAGTTTCTCCATCACTTTCGTCTACCGACAATTTACTATTTATTTTGCTGAAGCCAATTCACCTACAAATCCGTACGTCTTTGGAGTGTGGGAGGAAAAACTGGAACTGCTGGAGGAAACCCACGCAGGTCACGGGGAGAACGTACAAACTCCACCCCTAGTCAGGATAGAACCCGGGTCTCTGGCACGGTAAGTCAGCAGCTCTACCGCTGCGCCACCGTGCCGCCAAGTTTTAATGTATGAGGTTTGATGTCATAAGGTCATGAGTAATAGGAGCAGAATTAGGACATTCAGCCCATCAAGTCTACTCCGCCATTCTATCATGGCTTATCTATCTCTTCCTCCTAAGCCCATTCTCCTGCCTTCTCCCCATAACCCCTGACACCCATCCTAAACAAGTATCTATCTATCTCTGCCCGAAAAATTTCCATTGTCTTGGACTCCACAGCCGTCTGTGGCAAAGAATTCTGCAGATTCACCACCGACTAAAGAAATGTCTTCTCATCTCCTTTCTTTAATTCTGAGACTATGACCTCTAGCCTTAGACTCTCCCACCAGTGGAAACATCCTCTCCACATCCACTCTATCCAAGCCTTTCACATTCGGTAAGTTTCAATGAGGTCCCCCCTCATTCTTCTAAGCTCCACCGAATACAGGCACAGTGCCGCCAAACGCTCATCATATGCTAACCCACTCACTCCTGAGATCATTCTTGTAAACCACCTCTGGACTCCAGGGCCAGCACATCCTTCCTCAGATATGGTGCCCAACATTGCTCACAATACTCCATCTGCAGCCTGACCAGCGCCTTATAGAGCCTCAGCGTTACATCCCTGATGCATCCCTAATTTATCCCTTATAAAGCTAATGAGTAAAGAATTAAACTTTCTATTTCTCACGGATGCACCAAGTCCTTTGCTCAATTATTCCTTCGTTAAGAGATACAGCGTGGAAACAGACCCTTTGGCCCATTGTGTCCGTGCCAACCAGCGATCACCTGGTCACACTAGTTCTATCCCACACACTTGAGAAAACATACAGATGCATCTTACAGTAAGATGTTGTACGTTTATCTCTAGTGTGTGTAGTTCAGTGTATGGTGCGATTACTGGCCTGTTTCCGTGCTGTATTTCTAAAGTCTAAAGTCAAACGTGGAGCCAGCTTAGATGAGCATCTTGGGGTTGGCATGGACTAGATGAGACGAAGGGCCTGTTTGTGTGATGTACTGCACAACTCTATGACTCTTTAATTTTGACTAATGCCATTGAAAGCTGCTCATTTGGAAACTGCCTATTGATGTAGAGGTGTCCTGCTGCAGGTACCCCCACGCACCTTTGCAGGTGGCTGGAGAATGAATAAGCTCATTGAGGGAGTGCCCTGGTAGCTTGGCTTCATAAATTGGACCTTTGTGTGCAAGAGCAAGGGAGTTGTGCTTTACAAATCGCTGGAGGGGCCTTGCGCAAATATTGCAAACAATCCCAGGTGCTGCACTTTAACGATGTCAGAAACCTTGGAAAGCGTGACAAGCGGAGGATTGTCAGATTGAGTGACTTTGACTCCAGGGCGGCACGGGTTCGATCCTGACTACGGGTGCTGTCTGTGCAGAGTTTGTATGTTCTCCCCGTGACCTGAGTGGGTCTTCTCCAGGTGCTCCGGTTTTCTCCCACACTCCAAAGACGTGCAGGTTTATAGGTTAATTGGCTTCTGTAAATGGTAAATTCTCCCTAGTGTGTAGGATAGCACTTGTGTGCAGTGAGGACTCGGTGAGCCAAAGGACCTATTTCCATGTTATATGGCTCTATCCATCGGGATAGGTATGAAGGCTCCATTGCTTAACACTAGGGCGGCATGGTGGCACACCGGTAGAGTTGCTGCCTTACAGCGCCAGAGACCCAGGTTCAATCCTGACTACTAGTGCTGTCTGCATGGAGTTTGTATTATATGTAGGATGAGGAGTGATCTTATAGAGGTGTATAAAATCATGAGAGGAATAGATCGGGTAGATGCACAGAGTCTCTTGCCCAGAGAGGACATAGGTTTAAGGTGAAGGGGAAAAGGTTTAATTGGAATCTGAGGGGTAACTTTTTCACACAAAGGGTGGTGGGTGTATGGAACGAGCTGCCAGAGGAGGTAGTTGAGACAGGGACATTTAAGAAACATTTAGACAGGTACATGGATAGGACAGGTTTGGAGGGATATGGGTCAAACACAGGCAGGTGGGACTAGTGTAAATGGGACATGTTGGCCGGTGTGGGCAAGTTGGGCTGAATGTGGGCATTGTAGCCACTAAAACTGTTGCATTCCTCAGCTCAGGGCTTGATAGGATTTGTCCATCTAAGCTGAAGGTTCAGTTGCAAAGGCTTTAGCCTGATTGAATGAACAATATTTTATGAGAGGCGATTTTGTGTAAACGGTCCACTAGGCTGAGGTTACAGCGCAGCTGCGCATTTGGTCATGCAGCCTGCAGCACGAGGTGGATGATGCGCGTGAACTGGCGTAGATAGAGTGGATGTGGAAATATGAATAAAGGCCTTGGTTATTTTATAAATGGGAAGAGAATCCAGGAATCGGAGGTGCAAAGGGACTCAGGAGCGCTGGTGCAGAATTCCCAAAAAGTGAATCTGCAAGTCGAATCAGTAGTGAGGATAGAAAATTAAAAACTAGCATTTATATCAAGAGGCTGGAATACTAAAACAGGGATGTAATGCTGAGGCTCTAGAAGGCGCTGGTCAGACCGCATTTGGAATACTGTGAGTATGTTTGGGCCCCATATATGAGGAAGGATGTGCCGGCTCTGGAGAGGGTCCAGAGGAGGTTTACAAGAATGATTCCAGGAATGAGTGGGTTAGTATATGATGAGCATTTGACAGCACTGGGCCTGTACTCGCTGGAGGTTAGAAGGTTGAGAGGGGACCTCATTGAAAATTACCGAATAACGAAAGGCATAGATAGCGTGGATGTGGAGAGGATGTTTCTCCTGGTGGGAGAGTCTAGGACCAGAGGTCACAGCCTCAGAATTAAAGGGCGCTCTTTTAGAAAGGAGGTGAGAAGGAACTTCTTTAGTCGTTAGAGGGTAGTGAATCTGTGGAGCTCATTGCCACAGAGGGCTGTGGAGGCCAAGTCGGTGCGTATTTTTAAGGCAGAGACAGACAAATTCTTGATTAGAAAAGGTGTCAAGGGTTATGGGGAGAAGACAGGAAAATGGTATTAGGAAGCAGAGATCAGCCATGATTGAATGGTGGAGTGGACTCGATGGGCCGAATGGCCTAATTCTACTCCTATAACTTGTGAACGGGAAACATAATGTAAGGCCTCGTATTGACGTTCTGCAGCCCCAGACAAGCTGCTCTCTGCACAGTATGTTCAGTGGAGACTCATCGCCGATGAGTAATTATCTGAAGTAAATGCAAATGCACTGGTCGACCCGGGCAAGTAGCTTCTTAATGCAGGTCCTAGAGTTTCAAAGCTGGAGGATTTAGAAGTACGCTGTGCAGCGACCCGACTAGCTCGCTTCCAGAATATGGACACAAAGAGCTGGAGCAGCCCAGCGGGACAGGCAGCATCTCGGGATAGAAGGAATGGGTGACGTTTCGGGTCGAGACCCTTCTGCAGTATGAAACATCACCCATTCCTTCTCTCCAGAGATGCTGCCTGTCCCGCTGAGTTACTCCAGCATTTTGTGTCTATCTTCATTGTAAACCAGCATCTGCAGTTCCTTCCTTCACATACCTCACTTCCAGCTTGCTCCCCCCCCAACTACACTCAACACTATCCTACACACACCAGGGACAATTTTACATTGATACCAAGCCAATTAACCTACAAACCTGCACGTCTTTGAAGTTTGGGAGGAAACCGGAGCACCCGGAGAAAACCCACGCAAGTCACTGGGGGAACGTGCAAACTCCGTACAGACAGCACCCGTAGTCAGGATCGAACGCGCCACCATGCGGTCTCTGTGTCCAGGCCTTCAGCATTGATAATATCTTGCACACACCTTTAAACGTGGACGAGCGGCGGTGAAGACGAACGCCTGGGGAAATGGAAACGTGGTTCCGAATGGAATCAGCGATATAGATAATGGAGATGACTTTGTGAAAGGGACGTGATGGATCAGAACATTAAAAATCGCAGCCTAGGGTGGAAGGACAATGGGAGAGAGAGATGGAGGCTGGCCTGGAAAACAGAGTTTAAGGAATTAATCTTTTTTGCCTTGGGGGATCTGGGCAAATTAGGCCGCTGAAATAGCATGGAACGGTGGTCAACATAGATAAGAAATGAACACAATGAAGTAGGAAGCTGTCAGGGACACAGTCACCCGGGCTCAAGGGCTTCAGTTACTGTCACGTGCATTTTCAGGATTTGGTTTAGTTGAGAGATACAGCGCGGAAACAGGCCCTTCGGCCCAGCGGGTCCGTGCCAACCAGCGTAACCCCGCGCACTAACACTATCCTACAACACTATCCACACTAGGGGCAATTTACACACACACCAAGCCAATTAACCTACAAATCTGTACGTCTTTGGAGTGCGGGAGGAAACCGAAGATCTCGGAGAAAAACCACAGAGGTCACAGGGGGAACGTACAAACTCTGTACAGACAGCGCCTGTAGTCGGGATGCAACCCGGGTCTCCGGCGGTGCATCTGCTGTCAGGCAGCAACTCTACCGCTGCGCCACCGGGCCGCAATACCCCATATCCGAAGTGAAACATTTGCGTGAGAAATCTGTTGCAGTAGTTCAGTTCAGTTTAGTTTTTTGTCACAAGTACCGAGGTACAGTGGAAAGTCTGAAGAAGGGTTTCGGCCCGAAACGTTGCCTATTTCCTTCGCTCCATAGATGCTGCCGCACCCGCTGAGTTACCCCAGCACTTTTGTCTACCTTCAATTTTCCAACATCTGCAGTTCTTTCTTAAATACAGTGGAAAGCTTTGGTTGGTGTGCTAACCAGTCAGCGGAAAGACAATACTTGACAAATTCTTGATTAGAACGGGTGTTAAGGGTTATGGGGAGAAGGCAGGAAAATTGAGTAGAAGGTTGAGATCAGCGGGGGAGACTCGACGGGCCGAATGGCCAAATTCTACTCCAATAATTTGTGAACGGGTCACTTTTACACATACACCAAGCCAATTAACCTACAAATCTGTACGTCTTTGGAGTGTGGGAGGAAACCGAAGATCTCGGAGAAATCCCACGCACGCGGTCACGGGGAGAACGTACAAACTCCGTACAGACAGCACCCATCTTCGGGTGCTGTAAAGGGGCTGTCCCACTTTCACAACCTAATTCATGACCTTTTTTACCCGTGGACATTTTTCATCAGGCTAGAAAAACGCCGCGACCTACTTGATGCCACGAGTACCTACGACTAGCATCACGGCCTGCTACGACCTACCTACAACCTCCTACGACCTCGTGACGACCATGCTGCGAGTATGAGTCAAGGGCAAACTCGGCAGAGGTTGTGAATTAGGTCGTGAAAGTGGGACAGGCCCTTAAGGCAGCAACTCTACTGCTGCGCCACCGTGCCGGAAACTTGCGAATTTGTGTGAGACAGATCCACGTTCAGTTCTTGCATAACCACAAAACTGATTTGCAATATTCTGCGCTCATGTTATACAACCGTTCCACTGAGACAGGTAACAGCTGGCTTGATTGTTGCGCGAGAATGCTCATCGTTTAATTAACTAAAGAACCAAAATGTGTAAAAGCCCTTTGGAAACCTCTATGTTGTAATCGCTAAGTAAAACAGAATGCGTGCAATGTCCCAAGTTAAAATAAGATTGCAACACCTCCTCACAAGCATTCAGAGACTGACAGAGCAGAAATGACAGGTAGCAGAACTGTTCTTTGATTCCTCAGGTGGACAGCTCAGTAGTTTGGTTAAGTTTAGTTTAGTTTAGTTTAGATAGACACAAAAAGGTGGAGTAACTCGGCATCTCTGGAGATAAGGAATGGGTGACGTTTTGGGTCGAAACCCTTCTTCAGACTGAGAGTCAGGGGAGATGGAAACGATACAGAGAGATATAGAACAAATGAATTAAAGATAAGCAAAAAAAGTATCGATGGTAAAG
>CM069157.1:3259338-3264338 GCA_035221665.1 Okamejei kenojei
ACCAAGATACGCATCTCAGCTTGTTTCATTTTCCTGCGTGTGGCCCACATCACTCCAATCCTTCCCATACTGTCCTTAGACAGACACAGAATGCTGGAGTAACTTAGTGGCTCAGGCAGCATCTCTGGAGAAAAGGAATGGGTGACGTTTCGGGTCGACACCCTTCTTCAGACTGATTGTCAGGGGAGAGGGAAACTAGAGGTATGAAACGTTTCAGAACAAAATCGGAGCCAGTACCAATGGTCAAGGAAAGGTGGAACCCACAATAGTCCATTGTTGGCTGTGGAAGAGGTGATAACGTTAGAGATATAAGGATGCAAACAGTGGAACTAGCATGACAACCAGGGTGGGGGTGCGGCAGAGAGAGATGCTTTCGAGAGAGAGCTAGATAGAGCTCTTGAAGATAGCGGAGTCAGGTGTATGGGTAGAAGGGGTACTGATTGGGGATGATCAGTCACGATCACATTGAATGGTGGTGCTGGCTCGAAGGGCCGAATAGCCTACTCCTGCACCTATTGTCTATTGTCTATTGTCTATTGAATGCAAGGGTTATTTGAAATGAGAGAAACCAATGTTCATGCCGCTGGGTTGCGACCTGTAAGCGAAGCATGAGGTGCTGTTCCTCCAACTTGTCTGTTGCCTCACTCTGACAATGTTAGATTCCTCTAATTTCATGTATTGAGATTGGGTACATGTTACCATGTAAATGTGACCATAAGATATTGCAGTTGTCCATTTGCCTTGAGTCTGCTCAGCCATTCGGTTGGATCCAAGCTAATCCTCTACCTCATTAAGTTCCCTGCTCCATCTCCATGTCCCCTCAGTGTCCCATCAATCTATTGATCCCAGACTTGAACGTCCTCAGTGGTAGAAATGGGAAAAGGGTCCTGCCCCGAAAAGTCTGCTACCCATGCCCTGTCTGACCCGCAGAGTTACTCCGGAATAGAGTCAAACAGCGCGGAAACAGACCCTTCAGCCCGACTCATCCGTGCCAACCAAGATCCCCATCTATCCTAGTCCTAACTGTCCACATTTGGGCCATGTCCCTCGAAACATTCCCAATCCATGTACCTGTCCAGGTGTCTTTTAAATGTTGCTATTGTACCTGCATCAGCGGCCCCCTCTGGCAGCTCATTCCATACACCCACCACCTTCTGAGAGAAAAAGTTGCCCCTCAGGTTCAAAATTACATCTCTCCTCTGTCCTAAACCTTTGTCCTCTGGTTCTTGACTCTCCAAACCTGGGTAAAAGACGGTGCTTTCATCCGAACAATATTCTACACACAAGTGAAAATCTTAGCTTTGAATGAAATTTAAATTTAGCACTTAAATGATTCCAATATTTCTCTTTTTGGGTGTTCTTGGACGACAAATATTGGCTCCAGCATCTGCCAGGAAATATCTTTACGTTCAATAAACGGAACTCTAAGTTCAGACTAAAATGTATAAGACGCAGTTTTGAAAAACAAATTCTGGTTCACTGTGTTATTCCGTTTCATTTCCTTTTGGGGAATAAGATGGAAAGAGAACATTCAAACCTGCTAACTGGACAAAAAACAGAAAGCAGGTTTATGGGAAACATATTTTTGGATTTCCATCTTTATATTCATTGTTAAGTCACCAAGTAGTTGCTTCCCACAGAAATCAATGGTCTTCATTTCTGAAAAGACACAAAATGCTGGAGAAACTCAACTCAGCGGGTCAGGCAGCATCCCCGGATAGGGATTCGCCACCTGAAAGGTCACCCATTCCTTCTCTCCAGAGATGCTGCCTGTCCCGCAGAGTTCCTCCAGCTTTTTGTGTCTATCTTCTGTTTAAACCAGCATCTGCAGTTCTACTTCTTACACATCCCTGGATAGGGACATGGATAGGCGATGTTTCGGGTCGGGATCTTTCTTCAGACTGACCCACTGAGTTACTCCAGCATTTTCTGACTTTTCCTTGGTAAAGCAGCATCTGCAGTTTAGTTTAGCCTAGTTTAGTTTAGAGATACAGCGCAGAAACAGGCCCTTCGGTCCACTGAGTCTATGCCAGCCAGCGATACCCGTACACTAGCACTATCCTACACACTAGGGACAATCTACAAATTTTACTGCAGCCAATTAACCTACAAACCTGTACGCCTGTTGGAGCGTGGGAATCGCTGGTCGGTACGGGCTCGGTGGGCCGAAGGGCCTGTTTCCATGCTGTATCTCTAAACTACACACTGGTGAATATTTAAAAACATTTCTGTAGCCAATTAACCTAATGATGCTTTGATGGTTTTTTGGAATTTGCTACTTGTTATAAAGGCGAATATTCAGGAGGAAATGCGAAGAGTTCTGACCCTTCTGTGGGATGAGGTACTTGTATTGGAAGTAAAGAAAGAGCTAATTTAACATTTGTATTGGAAATAAAAATGTCTCAGTTGGCACAAAGATGAAAGATGTGGCAAATTGAAATCTCATGGAACTTGAATCAGTGATGGATTACTGATGGTTGAGGCTCCTCTGAGGCCTGACCGAAGGGAATGTTGCGGTTGGCCTCTGTTGACTGTTTCCATGTCTGGCATCATTCACATACACACATACTGAGGATGGAGCAGTGGTGTAGCTGGTGGAGTTGGAAAATGTAAAAAAAAATAATTAATTGTCCCTAGTGTGGGTGTAGGATAGGGTTAATATGTGGGGAACGTCGGTCGACGCGGATAAGATGGGCCAAAGGGCCTGTTTCCTCGCTGTGTCTCTAAACTAAACTAAAAAAAATCAGTGCACCAGCAACCTTGATAATTAAAATAAGGGATCAATGTCTTCACTGAGAGTTGAGAGAAGTTGAGGGGCATTCAGAGCGTTGCTGAATAACGCCACAGATTTTGCAGTATTGGTAAAGTTAAAACTACAGATGTTTCCTCTCATTTAGTTCCTCATACGACTGTGGAAATTCGGCATGTCCGCAATGACTCTCACCAGCTTCAAGTGAGGAGGAATTTTCTACAGAGAAAAGGCAGCACGGTGACGCTGCGTGTAGAGTCGCTGCCTCACAGCGCCAGAGACCCGGGTTCGATCCTGACTACGGGTGCTGCCTGTGTGGAGCTTGTAATGTACGCTTTCCTCCGACACTCCAAAGACATGCATGTTCGTAGGTTAATTGGCTTCAGTCATTTTTTTAATATTCCCTGGTGTGTAGTTTAGTTTAGTTTAGAGATACAGCGTGGAAACAGGCCCTTCGGTCAGAGGGCGGTGAATCTGTGGAATTCTTTGCCACACAAGGCCGTGGAGGCCAAGTCAATAGATATTTTTAAGGCAGAGATAGATAGATTCTTGATTTATACGGGTGTCAGAGGTTATGGGGAGAAGGCAGGAGAATGGGGTTAGGAGAAAAGATAGCTCAGCCATGATTGAATGGCGGATAGACTCGATGTCCGAATGGCATGAATAGGTCATAAGGTCATAAGTGATAGGAGCAGAATTCCACAGATTCACCACCCTCTGACCAAAGAAATTCCTTTTCATCTCCTTAAGAAATGTCCTTTAATTCTGAGGCTACGACCTCTAGTCCTAGACTCTCCCACTAGTGGAAACATCCTCTCCGCATCCACTCTATCCAGGCCTTTCACTGTTTGGTGCGTTTCAATGAGGTCCCCCCTTGTTCTTCTAAACTCCAGCGAGTACAGACCCAGTGCCGTCAAACATTTAATTCTGCTCCTATCACTTGTGAACTTACGATCTTATGAACTCATGAACAATGAAATTGATCCTCCGTACAGTTAGGTCATTTCTGATTTGCATCTTCATTCTAGTTATCCACCTTCGTCCAATAAACCTTAATGCCATCTCCTTGCAAAAATCAGTCTTGTTTAATCATGACATGGAAATCAGTGATTTGTTGCTCAGCCCTGAATTTCAGACTTTAATGAGGACTGACATCTGTATTGTCAAAGGGAATTAGGCCATGCCAAAGGGAAGCTCATCTCTAACACACTGTGAAAAGACTATATTTCTCCACAGACCGCAGGTCTTTGACCGGGGAATTCAGGGCAATGACTCCAAAGGTTCCGTTTGTTAAAGAGACACAATAACTCAGCGGGTCAGGCAGCATCTCTGGAGAAATGGGTTAGCTGATGTTTTGGGTCGGAGCCCTTCTTCAGACCCGTCTGAAGGCCTGTTTTCATGTGTGTGTTTGCCTGTGTGTGTGTGTGTGTGTGTGTGTGTGTTATCATGTGTGTGTGTACATGTGTGTGTGTGCATGTGTGTGTGCGCGCGTGTGTGTGTGTGCGAATGCGAGTGCGAGTGCGTGTGTGTGTGTTATCATGTGTGTGTTTGCCTGTGTGTGTGTGTGTGTGTGTACATGTGTGTGTGTGTACGTGTGTGTGTGTGTGTGTGTGTGTGTGCATGTGCGTGTGCGTGTGCGTGTGCGTGTGCGTGTGCGAGTGCGTGTGCGTGTGTGAGTCATGGTTCCCATCCCACCCGTTGGAGATGTCAGCGTTTCCCATAACAACAATCTGTGCACATCAAAGCTAATTCTACCGCTGGAGTGCCACAATGCTCTGTTGTCACAAGGAACCATTAACAGCCAGGTATTGTTACTATAAATAAACAGTGCTTATTTATTCTGTTCTGTCAACACAGAGCAGCAATTTTTCGCTTTCTTGCGCAATGTTGCATATTAGATATTTCTCTATAATTATCTAATCAACAGATCCTGTGAATAAGCTTTGCAAAATCCAGGCTCGCACCAATATAACTTGCTCAATTAGTCATGTTTTAGTTTAGTTTAGTTTAGAGGTTCAGCGTGGAAACAGGCCCTTCGGCCCACCGAGTCCGCGCCGACCAGCGATCCCCGCACATTAACACTATCCTACACCCACTAGGGCCAATTTTTACAATTATTATGGAAGCCAATTGACCTACAAACCTGCACGTCTTTGGAGTGTGGGAGGAAACCAGAGCACCCGGAGAAAACCCACGCAGGTCACGAGGAGAACGTACAAATTCCGTACAGACAGCACCCGTAGTCAGGATC